>ML811504.1:187442-203124 GCA_009831015.1 Picea engelmannii
CTGGTTATAAATGACAACAATGGGTAATGAATAAATGTTGAATGCTAATTGATGAGTTTTTGTGCAAGAGGGAAGTTTTGGGAAAAAGAGCCCCACACTCATTCACCCCCCCCTCTAAGTGTGGTAGGTGTGTCCAACATATTAATCGTAAAATTGCATTCTTATTTTACACATTAATTAACACTAAAAGAAAATAGAAAAAAATCAACATTTATGTATAATATGAGATGAAACATATTACATACCTTAGGATCTGTGTCATACAAGTGTTCGAAAAATTATTCATAACCTTAAGTTCACTAGAAGCAATGTAGCGGAGAGAAGATTTTCTCTTGATCCTTCATAAAGTCGTTTATTTGCCTTTTCTAATAGAGGTTCATCATAAATACCAGCATTGTCCCCATCCTCATTCGACTGCAAAAACAAATATTGGATCATTTGATTTGTCCCATCATCTTCTTCCATGGGATCATTAACTTGATTTGTACCATCATCTTCTTCCATGAGATCCTCATTTGCTTGGTCATGATGCTCCTCAGCTTGTACAACATCATTTCTACTAATACTTGGTGCAATATTCTATGGAAAGTTAGAGGGAAACTCTAACTTTATAATTACAAACAATCATGAAAAAATAGTGTATACTATAACAAACATTCAAACAATATATATACATATATAGAATTTTATATAAATTTGACAAAATAAAAAAAGATAATGAATATATAGCTAATTACCATGGAACGATATTCATTCGATCCGCCATCAATGTACCCATATTTCCTACAATGCTTTGTAGTTGTTGCTATTAAAATTCTTACGAGACGTATGAGGCAACATTTTTGGCAAGGGAAATAACATCTACCATCACCCATTTCACCTGCTTTAATTTTTTCCCCACCTCTAACTATATTCTATGACATTCTTCCTCACAACTTCCGCACAATAATACCCTTTAGGAACCATCGTTGTTATAGAAATATTGTCGCAACATCTTTAAATTCTCAAATATTTGTAGGTCAATTCAGGTCACCTTCGTCACAATTGTGATGACCGTGACCTAAATATTTCCTTTTTTTACCTATTTATTTGTTATATTTAGGTCACTTTGTTGAAGACGGGAACGGTTATAACGGTCAAGTCAAAGTTCGTCACTCTTGCAATGAAATTTGACTATATCAATTTAGACTTTGTTAAAATGTATAACGCTCAATATGGATAGTATCAAAAAGTGTAACGGTCAATAGTGAGCGTCTCTCTTGCGACAAAAACACAAGTTTGTCAAAATTGAGACAGTAGTCCACCATCTTGATTATTGTCAAAAAATAGACGAAAGTTTTCTTCCGTCGATAGAGCGACGAATACGGGGTGGATTTATATCAAAATTGAAAAATTGAACTTTTTCTCTTGAATTTTGTGACGAAAGAGTACTTTCGTTGCAAGTAGTCGTCGCAATTTTTTCAATGTGTAGTAGTGCTCGAAGTAGAAATAGGGGGTTGTAGGACAAAGGTGTCTACAACCAGAGTAAATGCAAAGTGGATCCAGGACAACAACACATGACAATCTATTTATTATTTATTTCACTTAAGCCTACTTCGCAAGTTATATATCAAATCTAACACAAAAATGCAATAACAATATAACAGATGGAAAATAACACAACATCAAACACAAAGAACAATAAGATATACGTGGTTCACCCTCTCCCTAGGGATACATCCACATAACTGTGTTTCTTGATATATTGTATGAAAACATACAGTTCTATATGTGCACTTATCTTGTAGATCTCTCTCTTTGTCTCTCGTCCCTCCCTGTGCACCCAGTTGAAGATCTTACAATACAGTCTCAACACTATTCTCTACAACAAAACTCAACAATGAACAAAAACAACCATAGTATCAACAAACCAACCTAGAACGAACCCTTCAAGGTCTTCTAGAACTTTATTTATACATTACATGGCAAAAGCCTAGGTGTCAAAACCCTAGATCCAAAACCCTAGGTCCAAAACCCTAGCTCAACTTAACCTGCATTTCCAGGGCTTTGCCAACCTGTCCTTCCTCCTTTTCTGTGAGGTGATCCAAAGCACTCATTGATGTCTTCTTCCACTTGTTGATTTTTCCATGATCCATATCCCTTACTTCTTTACCTTCCTCGATCTTCTCTTCAAATGGCTAGATTTTCCTTCCTTTTTTCCTTCTTTTCTACTTCTTTTCCCACTTCGACCCTTCCTCGGTTTATGTATATTTCGGACAGTTCGTACTTCGAATTTCTTACTTAATATTCTCTTCCTTACATATCCAAGGGCCAACAATTGGCATGGTGTATGGTTTTTGATGTTATTGGTATTGGCACATTGATAGAGGCACTTGATGATGATCTTAATATATGATTGGTACACATTTGGCACATATTCTTGGCATATGGATGAGGCACTTCATTGATGATATCTTATGATATATGGTATGATGTTGATGTACATGGTTGGTACATGGCATCATGATGTTGGTACATCTTTATGAGTGATATATTGATCTATAGTTGATGCACTTTTGTTGGTACAATGTTTTGGTACAGGTTTGTGCATGGTTAATGCACTGGTTGATGATGAGTGGTTGTACATGGTTGATGATTTTCTTATGATTCAGTATTCATTGTTGATATCATGAGATAGTATGAATGTATACACTTGATTTATGGTATGGCACAAGTTTACATGGTTGATGATCATATACAAGTTCTCGAGACAGTGATCTGTTAACAGTGATAGAGACAGTTACAACAACAGTTACAGATCGATGGATCATTGTATGATGCATAGACAGGTCCAAGGATCGTCAAAGGAAGAGAGGATCATGGTATTATTGATGCAGAAGAATATTATAGAGAAACAACATCTGCAGCAGAAGAATATTATAATGGTAACATATTATTTACAACAATTACATGACATCTTGCAGAAAAGATAGGGGGATACATAACCACATGGGTAGTTATTCCCATTATTGGTTACAGAAGTATGATTCTAGGGGGAGCATGAGCCATTCCATCAATATTGCATCAGAGTGATATCCTTTTTTAAAGGGGGGGGGATTCATAAGATGTGTTGGGAACAGGCCCATTTTGGGGAAAAGGCATGACGTGGAGGAGAGACAGTTGGTAGAAAATTATGTGAGATGTGAATGCAAGAAGAAGGGAAAGAAATACAACTGGAAGAAAAGGTAGCAGATGAAAACATGCATGTAGAGGAAAAAAGCACACAAGGCCAGCATGCATGAATACCTAACTAGGTTAGGGTTTTGGTAAGAGAATGTAACGACTGATGAGCCAATAATAGATATAAATAGAAACCTAGGAGGTATAGGGGTGGGTTCGGTGTCTTTGATGGTTTTTATGAGTTACTCGCATGAGATAAAGTAACAGGTCTATAACACAAATATGAATTGATACCTTTTTGTAAGTTGTTGAGCTATGGGAGGGTAAAGTGACTAGACCTTGAGGGTTAGATTGCAGGTTGAGGAGCTTGGTGCAATCTAGTCAGCCTTGTAAAGGTCATGGAGTCTAGTTTGTGAATGTATGAACAGAGTTGTAGAGCACGTGATGCCATGCATGACAGAACCATAATAAATGAGCCTTAGAGCCAAATCTTTGTGGACGTAGCCTAGGAGGGGGTGAACCACAGTAAAATATGTGTTGTGTGGAATGATTATTGTTTATACCTTTGGTGTTAATGGTTAAATTTTAGATGAATGATTTGATGAAGTAGTTAGATCTCTTGATTTACATGCATGCATAAGGAACATCAAAATAATTAAGATCGATGACTGAAAGAATATTGGTTTAATAACTAGTTAGAACTCTCAGCGTGCAACTAACAGATCCCCACTTAAACTTGGACTGAAAGCACTTGGGCATTTCATTCACCCATTAAGACTATCTTAGGTGATATTTTGCAGTGCACTCTGTGTACTGTGTTGCCTTCTGGTTTACCAGGAGGGCCTATAGTTTTAGAGGTTTTGTTGGAACCCTAGTAGACTTGAACCTAGGTCAATCATGTTAAAGGCATAGATCAAATAAATTAGCCAAAAAATGGTTATGTTGCTGGTTGGAACAATATAGGATTGAGTATATGGGATCTTTTGAAGATCTTTTAAAAGAGGGTAATATATGCAGAAGGTGGGTCCAAATAATACCAAATCGAATGACAAGAAGGTGAGAATAATGCATCACTAGAGGGGGATGTTGAGACCGTGGAATCCCAAAAAAGCATAGATCGAAAGTTAGTTGAAGACAAAGGAGATAGAGTTTGTGTAGAAATATAACAAAAACCCTAGAATAACACCACGCAAATATCTTGAGAAGTATGTGTTTATTGATCTACATGAAGTATTTTTCTATGATTTTCCACACTTACTGTAGGAGTGGATATTGAGGTTGAAGGATAACCACACAACAAACCGGATCCGACAATTAGACTAGACCTTAGTTCAGATTGAGCAGTTACAGCAAGTGAATAAAAAAATCACCTGCGTAGTAGACTTTTGGATCGACAGTATTGTAGCAGGTTTTATAACAGAATTTGCAGTAGATACGACAAAGTCATACAGCGCAGCAGAGAAAGAGTTTATACCTGGGCCTTGAGAAAGGTATATTTGATCGTTGTATACTTATATTAAGATATTTCTCTATAATAAGGGTGTCATGACAATAGCATCAGACAGCTAAACTTCCCTACCTACATGGGGGAAGGGGGGGAAGCACTGACAGGAAAAGAAGAAATGGAAGGAGAAGTGGATAAAGGAAAGGAGGAAGCTTTGGACCCAATCATGATGGACGAAGACCAAATCAAGTGGATGATGGTGATATCTGGAAAAACACACAGTGGAGTACCCTACCAATACAAGGTGAACACAAATAATATCTCCCATTCACCAATGGAGCAATCCAAGGCTCAGAAATGCATGCTTTGATCCAATTACTGAAACTAGTCCCAAAACCAAACTTGTGCAAAACTTTGAACAGAAAAGAGTGCCTAACCCTGTCGAATGCATTTGCAAAGTCAAGCTTAGATATCATACCTTTTTCTTTTCTCTTCAGACTTGAATGAAACACCTCTTGGACTAAGATTATATTGTCCATGATTTGCCTTCCTTGAACAAAGCCCCCTTGGTTCTCCGGAATGAGGTCTGGAAGAAGCCCTTTCAATCTGTTGGCTATCACCTTTGAAATGATCTTATATCCAATGTTACAAAGGGAAATGGGATGAAACCTGTTGAAGGAGTTTGCACCCTTTTCTTTCGGAATGAGGGCTAGAAAGGTAGAGTTTGTGATGCCCCCAACTTTCTTACAGTCTTGGGATTTTAAAACCATTTTGTGTAAATCTTTTTTCACAATCTGCCAACAGGTTTGGATGAAGTTTGTTGTAAACCCATTAGGGCCTGGGGCTTTATCAGGACTCATGGAAAACAAGTCAGCCTTTATTTCTTTCCTAGTGACCTTAGTCTCAAGCTTCTGATTCATTCTAGCAGTGATTTTAGTAGGTATCTCATTTAGAAGGTTATCACTGTGTTCCTACACCTCTGCTTCATTAAAAATCTTTTTAAAATGTATGAAGGTAGCCTTTTTAATGCTTGAAAATTCGCCATAAGTTTGTGTGTCATCCTTAATTTCTGAAATGGAATTGTAACCTCTCCTATCTTGGGCTTACTTGTGGAAGAAAGAAGTGTTTCTGTCTCCAGATTTCAGCCAAAGACTTTTGGATTTTTGCCTCCAGTATTCCTCCTCCTGTCTGCAGGTGTTCTGAAAATTTTGTTGTATCTCTTCCTCCCCTTTTTAGAGTATCGCTCGAAATTTGAGCCTCTTCCATGTAGTCTTGATGAGTCTCAAGAGCTGTTTGGATTTGCTTTCTTTCCTCCGTGGGACTAGGAATGGTTTTAGTTTAGCTTTTCAAAGCTGACTTGACTCTTCTTAACTTCTCCTCCCAAACGAAGAATGGAGACCCCATGACCGGTGTCTTCCATATTTCTTCAACCTTCTTTAAAAAGTCCTTTTGATTTATCCAAAGAGGACTAAATCGAAAGGGAATAGGGCCTAAATTCCTTTGGGCTGAGAGAATCAGCTTTATGGGCTTGTGATCCGAAGTGCTATTAGAAAGAATATTCATTTTCATGTTAGTATGGTGTGATTTTAAGGATGACCTAAGAGTGGAGAGAAGACGGTAAGACGTGAGGGAAGAACCTATGCATCCACTTTATTGGGGTTGCTCCAAAGTTAGGTTGTCCTCTTTATTTTAGTAGTTAAAATTTGTGTTTTATTAGAATTAGCCATTTTTTTTTATATGAGAAGAGAAGCTAACTTGTGTGAACAAATAACTTGGTGACAACAGGGTCCTACTAGCACGGTGATGCTTCGAATATATAATTGGTTTGCTTACATTTTCTTTTAGTTTGCTTCTTTTTATTTCTTTAGGATTTTTTTAAAAAAATTGAGCATTATAAGAACCCCCCCCTCTACACTAATCCATGTGTGAAACACGACCCATCAACCAACAACAAGAACTCAAAGATGATCAAGAGTTTGGAAGAAATTTCTCAAATCCTAGCAGCAGTTGGGATCTTTGCCTCTAAGGAAGAGCAAATCTTGACAATAGTCAAGAACCTATCTGCCTCTCTGGAAGTGATAGAAGAAGAAGAGTTACATGAGCTACATCCACAAGAATATCTAAAAGCCTTTTGTAATCATCCTTTCCAACCTATAGGAGAGACTAAATAATCATGGACCACATTCGATGGAGAGCTACCATTAGAAACTGAGATCGAGGAGTTTTTTATATGCCTTTTGGAAGATCCTCCATGCACTAAAGAGACCAGTTATTCAAAAGAAGATTATCTATGTGGCATGATAGAGGGAGACATGAAGAGTGGTCTAAATAAGGATGTGAACCAAGAACATCAAGATTACAATGAGCTATGGTTTCAGATGACTATCAGATTGAAGCACCACTCTCTTCTTCAACAACTCTTCACATCATCATCAAAGCAGTTGGTTATTCGTATTCTGGTATACATTAAAGCTTATCTTTCAAACCCGAGTATGAATGTATTTCTACACTTGTTACGCACATGGTTACATTGGAAATATTCTTACACGTGAAATTTAATTTCTTGTTCTTAGATAGGATAGAGTAAAAGTTGCATGTTAGTTAACCTAGTTCTACATAAATGCAACATTTTTTCATGTTTCTTTTCAAATAAATGAAATGAGATGAAGATAATACTGGTGATCTAACATCGAAAACTAAAAAAACTTAATATGTTTCTTCTTATTATTACATACAAATTTATGACTATTAATAATAATGGTTGTTTATAAGCCTAATCTTTAAAATGTTATGGGGATTTGAAAAATATTTAAAGTTTGCATAATGATACCCATAGGTAACTTGTACATCCTAGTTTCCTATCAAAACTTGTTATTCAAGCATTCTTATCAAATAGTAGCAGGAGAGTGAATGAAACTTCTACTTGTGAGGGAACACAATCTTATATGGAGAAGATGAACTTGGGGACTAGAGGCACATTTAGGTCATTCTCTCATGGCCTCATCCACCACACATTAAGTAAGTTTGACCATGATATGTCTTTCGACTAATATCCATACATAAGTCTATTTTTCATACTAAAAATATTTTATGGGAAATCTATAAAATATCTTCCAACTCAATACCATCCCATCCTGTAAAAAGGTTTTCAAAGATGCTTCCCCATTCACCCATGCGAAAGCAATCTATAAATTTTATCTTAAGGGTAAATATTGGGACAAGAGCCTTTGATGGAAAATGGGTGTAAGAGGCTAACCTGTCAGGAAACTGAACAGGTTTGCTGGCAGCGGGTATCGGACTGTGGTATAACTAGGCAAACCCATCAAGGTACTAAACAAGCTCGTAGGCAATGGGGAATTCTGCCTAGGAAGGATATTTCTTAGATGTCAAAATTACCCCATCAAAGTACTGAACAGGCTTGCTGGCAATGGGTTATGATTTTGATGTCTTTCATTATGCCTAATCTATATTTTTTTTGTATGAATGATATACTTGTGTAAATATTTAAGAAGAAGCATGCATGGTTGAACAAAAGGATAATGAACCTCATCTAATTTCCCTTTGAGAATGTTCGTAAGATGGTCTTAAGACCCCGTCATTCATACCCAGGATTTCATTGTCCTAGAGGTGGGACCCATAAGTGTAGGAGTCTAATAAACTCAAATGCGAAATTTATCAATATCACTTGAATGACAGAAATTCTCTAAGAAATTAAACAGGGATGATTGGTTTCCTATCGGTTTCTCATTTATTAAAGACCACCTATCTCCTCATGTTTTCTTGTTCGAGGATGAGAAGAAAATTATCCCATCTTAATTAAGATGGTTTCTTGAGCATACAACTTTTAATGATTGATGAAATCGTATGTAATAAGTAATTTAGGAATTTCCTTTATGCTTGTAATATTTTAAAATAAATTTCCTTTCCAAATTTGTAAGCATGAATAAAGTTTAAGTTTTGGTTGTTTCTTTAAGCATGACATCAATGTATATTTCTTCTCTCATAATAACTGTATTGGTTTAAGTTCTTTTAGATTTTTTTGTTTCGGTACTGCTGGTACAGAAACTAGTAGGTTCTTGTACCAACAATACAGAAATTTAAATATTTTTCAAGGGTACTTTTTGCGGGATATTTTCAGTATCTTTTAAGCTCTGGCATACTTCATTTCCCTCCTTCAGTCAACATGCATCAGTTGCACATAGTCCTCTTTTAGCTTGCAACAATTTTGTATGATAATAAGAGTTTGCATGAGGACATGCAAACCAACATGCGTGGGGGAGAGAAAGACATAAGGAATCTTAGTAGATCAGCATTCATCAATGCTCTCTCCTAGATATATATCAGTTCATAGCCTTACTCCACTTCATCTTCAAATTTCAGCAGTCTACATCATGATTCTACAAACATTTCATCATGTTCTGCTAGTTTCCACTTCAACATGCATTGGAATTCAAAGCAAGGGTAACTTGAGGTAAAAATGGTACAAATATTTTTAATTTACTAAGAACTTGGAAAACATGATGCATAACCACTATTACCCACTCCACACTCCACTGTACATTATCACAACTACTCAGTAAACCCTCCATCTTCACTCCACTTGTCATAATGAACAATATACTCTGATGATAATACCAAGTAATGAAAATGAAATATGTGGTATACAAATACAAAGCAACATCTATAGTGTCTTCTCCTTGTACATCATAAAGCATTCTTAAGCCATCTCAAAGAGGATGAAAACATTGTTTCTTATCCAAACAAAGAACCACAAAGTAAATATTGGTCTAAAAATTTATGTAAGATATAGAGAATAAAGGCATCCAAGTTCATACGACCACCATCACCATCATTTTATAAACCATTATCCACATGCACACCATTCACCATCACTCGGATACTGCATCCACTACTTGTCTTCCATTTTTATGATAATTTTGTTTTTATGTTTGAAATTCAATCCGTGATAGTTTCCAAAGTGTCATTCCACAAGAACCAACACCTACACAAAATAAACAATGTCACATAAATCTATAAGCAGAGTATCATAAGTTCTTCACCTTGTTTTCATAAGGACATGCCAATCCTTGGGTTTGGAGTGTGTTGGGCTCCAGTTTTGTCATATTTTTCACCATACAAATACACTCATCATTACACCTTCTCCCTGCATTTCGTCAATAATATATCGCTAATTAAACCATAAACCTCCATTATCTCTTGTTATTCATCCTATGTGATTAATACATAATTTTCCATATTTTTAGTGATTAAAAGGATGATTATACAATAGTTTTGTTGATGATGGTTTAATCCTATGTTTCTATGTCCAAACAATATGTTCCTGCACTCCAAGTGATCTGGTACCATAATTTTCTACAGTCTATCGGTACCTTCACAATCATCTGGTACCCACACTCCATGTCATCTAGTACTCAGCTCATCTGCTAACAATTTTGTGCTCGTCCGGTAACAATGTTGTGCTCATCCGGTACCCGCACTGGAGGTCATCTGATCCTCACACTCCAAGTCATCCAGTACCAGAAGGTCTATATTCAAACAGTACCTGCAAAGTCATCCAATACCCACACTCCATGTCATCCAGTGTCAGCTTGTTGGTACTAATATTGCGCTCATCCAGTACTCCAAGTCATCCGGTACTAGAAGGTTCTACATTCAAACAGTACATGCACAGTCATATGGTACCCATAATCCATGTCATATGGTACCCACAATCCATGTCATTCAGTACTCATATCGTCTGGTACCAATTATGCACTCGTCTGGTACCAATGTTGTGCTCGTCCGGTACCAGCATCAACAACACTTTGGTACTAGAAATAATTTGAAATTTTGGAAAGATCCTAGAAGAAAATCGGGGACATGGGTTTTGTCCAAAGCGACGTTTACATGTAGAATCATGAAGCAGAATTCACCCATCTCACACGTGTGGACCTCTAGCTCAGGGGGAATTATTCTACAAAAATTAGCAAAAATCTCAAACTGCCAACTTGTGCCTCGATTTTTGTGCAGATGGCATCAGATATAAAAATTCTACGAAATGGGTTTTGTCTAGAATATGGAAAATTGAGTTAAACAAGGGAAATTTTTCAAAATGAGAATCAATTTGGAAGATATGGGTGGATCCCTAACTCAAATCTGCCCAAATTACAATAAAACCTAGATTTTTGTGATTTTGCTCAAAAAATTGTAAATTGGTTTTAACCAAAATCTGAGTTTGGGGGATTTGGTTCTATAATATCCCTTTGGATTTCATGTACAAATAAGAGCCTCATAGGACTGAGGAGGGGCCATCATTATCATTATCATCCTTTGTAATTGATTATGTGTGAAGAACAGGCATGAGAGAGTTGATTTTGTAAACATAGTCTTTGATCAAAACGAAGAATTGATTGTTGTTGATTCACTGTGAATTCTTACAGCTTTATTTGATTGTCTTCAAGAAGGGTTAACCAGTGTGGGAAGGGCCCCTCATTCTAGTAACATCCTGCTTCTTTCATTTTGTTTTTATAGATTAAATTGTAAGTGTGTTGTTTCAATCCATGTGTTTCATTTGCAATTCATATTCAGTTCAATTGTTATTTTCATCTATTCTCTTGCATTAGATTGATGATAATACACTCAGAGTTCATTGTTCCTTTGATTGTGCACATAATTCTTATATTTCTTCGACCATACTTTGCATTGCTTGTTTATTTCCATTTCAAGTCTCAAACCTCTGTTCTAGATACTGTATTCACATTTTATTATGTGTTGGATTGTTGCCTATAAGTTGCCTTCATTAACTCATTTCTAGCGATGTTAAGCAGAGATTATACACGTTTAAGAGAAGAGGATTCATTTACATGCATCAAGTGTTATGTATTGTTTCTATTCAGTCATAATAATAAAAAATCTAAAATAGATTTATTCTCTTGCATTCCCATTTGGCTCTTAAATCATATCATTGCTCCTTCATCGAAACCATTTGTATGCTTGACTGATTATAAAGATAGTTCATTTCCATTCCATATGCACTCGCCCATTAATAAAACACTTAACTTCTGTAAATCATTGTGTCCAACCAGATTTGAATTCATGTGAGACCGATTGCAGAGTTAATTCATCTTACTTCATTATTTCTCGTGTAGATTTATGTTCTTAAAATAATCGTTTAAATACATGTGGGATAAACCACTCTTCATTTCATTTCAATTTTCTATCTTTGTCATGATTTTATGTTTTTAAAAGAGCTGATGGTTTTAAAGGATATTATTATTTGCACAATCCCTTTAAGAGCATAACACAAATAAGAATAACTTCCTCATTCATTTTGTGCTTAACTAAGTGTTTGTCATAAGGTATATATTCATTTTTTTTTACTCTCCATTGTCTTCCAATCCTTGTTTCTTTATGTTTGGTGTACTCACTTGAGGAACAATCTATGAATTTAAAGCTTGATTTCATTTATTGTCTTGATTTCCTTTTTAATCTAGTTTGGTTTTGCATTGTTTTGCTTTTTCTTTGACTTAATTCTTTCATAGTTCAAATATCCTTCTATTTCCCGCACTTGGTTTTATTTCTTGTACCTTTGGATTTCTTGCACTTTAATTTCCTTTAGCTTCAATCAGCAACGGACAAATTAAAGTTATAACTCGTGGGATATGGCCTTCCCGCGTTGGAATTCTTGCCAAGGTGTTAGTTTATTTCCTATCAATTGAATTCATTTTCATTTGCTTGATTCTTTTATTGCATTTAAGTGTGGATCCATTATAGGAAATAATCATTGAAGGACAAAAAACGTAAGTAATCTACTCACGATTTATCACACGAACATCACCCTGAGTGCATGAAAGACTGTGATCTAAGCCTTTATAGCACTAAGTTATTCATGTGTCCCAGTGATGAATCCTTAGTGTTAATTTCATGTAGTATGGGTTTGAAGATTGTTTTGTCGGCTTTAGATTAGGCTCCAATCCTGTGTTTCCTGCACCTGCACATCGAAGCTTACGAGCCCTGGTTGATAATTAAATGTGGGAATTAATAGTGAATATATTTAGCCAAACAATATTTTGTTGTCATTTTTCATAGCCTACTTCGTACTGATCTTTTGTCCCCTAATCTTCCATCCCCTCTCCCTCTGACAAATAACTCTTGATGCTCCTCATGTGCAAGTTTTCTCAATTTCTACCCAGTATCACCATCAAAATAAACTATGATGTATTACATCTATACATATGTTCCTAACCTCACACATCATGGGGCATATGTTATCACTAGAAAATGTCTCACTACAACTATATGTAAGGGATGAAGAAACAGGTAACACAAACACAACATACTACCAATATTCATGGAAGTATTACATTCAGTTTGACAAGAAAATAAAAAAACTATACAAAAGTGGTTCTGGAAATCTACGCACATTCATCCAAAGCCGCACGCACACATCTGGGCAGACTAACACAATGTACAACATGCACAGTGTGCGGATTGTGCGACTGACAATCGAAATACCCACGTGGATGTTGAAACAACGCATTAATGAATTTGGTCGGACCTCAACATTTTTGGGATGAAGGGAATATCCCCCATAGCGAAAATCGCCCTCAAATCTTTCCTTGGGATCAAAATGGATGGGAAGTACCTCTAAGGGCTTCCCATTCACACTTAGAACCAGTTGAGAGAAATATTTCCATCCTTCTATAAATAAAGGGCCATTGTATGCAAAAAATAAGAAGCATTTGAGTATTGTTGTGTTGCTCATTTTTAGCTTTGGGAAGGAACCTTCCTCTTAGAAAGCTTTGAGCATCCATAGAAAGTGTTAGAGCTCTCTCCTCTTGAGTATTTCATCACTATTTTCTTCACCATTTTCCTTTTTTAGCCATTGATAGTAGAAATAAGACTTTGTACTTGGGGACTCAAGATCCTTCACAAGGAGGAAGAGGGGACTCATAAGTTCTCATATTTCTCTAAGGAGTATCAATTCGAAGATCAATTTATTTGGTATATCTCTCTTGTGTTTTCTTTGTGAATTCATTTCAAGTTTTTATTTACTTAGTTTAGATTTATTTCCTTGTTGTTTATCTCTTGTTTCTTTATGTTAGTTGAACCACTAACCAAATAACTCTCTGTTGTGCTTTATGGATAGCCTAACTAGATAGTTAAGTGACTTATTTTTTCTCACTCTTGTGATAAAAAGAACCCAACACTATGCTTCTTCAAGTGTATTGGGAAATTTATCTCTCAACACAAGGCCAAAGTGTCCTTCACATGCATTAATGTAGTAAAGGAGTATCACATTGTCCTTCAACCTGATTCTCTCTGGAATCATGTCAACCAACGTCTTAAATCTATCATTGAATTCTTTGACCATATCATTCTCCTTCTTATTGATTTCGTGGAGCTAGGATAGAATCATTCTACCATATGTATGCATAGACCATCATTTCGGGAAGGCCATATGAAATTCATCCCATGAGTGGATACTATTACTTTTTATGTTCTCAGATCTGAAAATATAATCTCAACCAACTCTTAACCAAATCAATCACACAAAATATTGAACACAAAAGAAATGTAGAGAAAACCCTTGAGGTAGGGTAACACCATTAACTATTATTTTGTATGGAAGGAAATACTCCTCAAGAAATCATTGCTTGTTACAATAGCAATATACTTCACTATTCCTAGTACATTTCTCATCCCTTCCTTATATAATACTACCTAAGAACATTCTAGAGAAGGAACCTTATAGTAAGCCTTCTCACATTTATTATGTTCACACTACTACAATATATCTAACTACCATAGTGGGACTTATTTAACAATACAGTGGACCTATTCCACCTTACATTGAACAACCTCCATTATTATCACTATGGGCCCTTTGACCCCCCATTACCCCCCTAGATACACTACATTCCACCCCCCTTTTCATGTTGCATCCTCAAAACATTGGAAGAAATCATACAATATTAACGACTAAGCAATGTAGCCAATTGGTACCAAGTACGGTCATCGATCCATCCTAATGGAATATGAACATGATGTCCAACTGCTGCATTTCCACCTTGATCTTGATCCTTATTGCACTTGTGGTGCCATGGGATTGATTCTCTATCTTGATATTGTCCTCCAATGTTGGTATGCCTCCTTGAACTTCTTTTTTGGTTTCCTTTATTGTGCCATATTGTTGGTCCATAATAAGTGTGTTGATGCTCATGCTCATGCCTTAATGATTGTTGTTTCTCTATGTGGTGCAGATGTCGATATAAAACAACTTTAGCAATTATTTCTTCTTTCTTAAAATCTTCAACATGGTGTTCCTTTGATCCATATTATCTTGAGAAAAAAATGAGATACAAATGAAAATATAGAAGAGAACACATAAATATAGTGAAACCCAACTTCTATTAATGAATAACATAATACTATAGAAAAAAAAACTAGGTAGAATGGTGGTAGCTTATCTATGAAGAGAAAGAGATGTCAGTTATGCTCATTCATAATAAGCATTGCATCACACTCCATTACATACTAAAAGGAACTCCTTCACCTTGACTATATATGAGAGAGTGAGACGAGAATAATTCCCATGATGCATGTGGGATAAATTGGTCTAATTTTACAAAAGTCCATATGCATGTAAAACACTAGGACTTCTTGAGAGGTCACCCATCCTAGTACTAATCTAGCCCAAGAATGCTTAACTGTGGAGTTCTAATGGGATCCATTGCATTAATGGTATATTCATGTACATAATACCACTAGGAATCATTACATGATGGCCAAAATTAACAAATGGCTATGGCATTACATTACATTCCTGTTAAGAACCAAACATCAAGATAGCATAGAAAAAAACTCAGGAAAAGTACTCAACGCCTTGAAAAAGAGATAATTTCAGATAATAAGCCTCTTCGAGGGGGAAACCTCATTTTACCCCACTTAAATGTTCAATTACAAGATGATTCAAAATGAAAATGTCTCCTTGGTATATATAGGAGACTAGGAGGTTTAATGGCCTAAAGCCGACATAAATAAAATAACATTACTAATCTAAATTACAACTAATGGCCT
>ML811504.1:207833-235031 GCA_009831015.1 Picea engelmannii
CTTCCCCACAACTTGCCGATTTTTGGCCTTTCCAGGAGATCTCACTTGTATAGTGTTCCCCGCACAAAATAATTGATATAAAATTCTGAAACTCGCACCCAAAATACTACAGACTGTCCACGATCCAATGCAACCAGTCCCACGCAATTTGGATACTCTAGAAAGAATTTATGATTGTTTTACTTGGAACACCTTCTTGAGACTAGTCAATAGGTCTAGTCAGATACCCTATCTTACATAGGGTGTATCTACAAATTTAAGTTGACCCAAAATATGAACTTTTTATCAAAGATAAAATACTAATTTATGTAAATGGTCTCCTAAGTTCAAGGTCTGAAACTTTACAGAAAATTTTTTATAGCGAAAATTCCACAATGACTCATTTCAGGATGATTTCAAAACCCTATCTTGTATAGGATGTATCTCCAAAAGTATAAGGCCTCAGGAGCTGAATTTTGAACCCAACATACCTTGATCCATCTTCTAAATACACTCCAAGCCGTTCCTTCTGAAATGTTGTAGAAAAAAAGTTATAGCGAAAATTCCACGGTGTCTTAGATGTAGCAGCGAAACCCCAAGACCTTGAGCTCTGATACCATATGTTAAGAACCAAACATCAAGATAGCATAGAAAAAACTCAGGAAAAGTACTCAACGCCTTGAAAAAGAGATAATTTCAGATAATAAGCCTCTTCAAGGGGGAAACCTCCTTTTACCCCACTTAAATGTTCAATTACAAGATGATTCAAAATGAAAATGTCTCCTTGGTATATATAGGAGACTAGGAGGTTTAATGGCCTAAAGCCGACATAAATAAAATAACATTACTAATCTAATATGCCCCAATTAAGTGGTAATGAGCCAATATTAGGGCTTAACAATTCCCCATCAAAAGGGTGAATATTATGGGTTATAAAAACCAGAGGCTTGAAAATTTTGATTTAATGGAAAAGGTGGATAAACACTGAGATCCACCTAGATTAGTCCTCCCCCATTAGGAATAAATGGTCCCCATTGCATCAAGTTCCCTTAGGATATGGGGGGGGGGGGATTTTCAATCAGAACCTTGGTGAGCCACTTTCCTTGTTGAAGTATTTGTCATGTTTATACTTGTCACTAGCCTATTAAAGGATGTCATGAACTTGTTATTGGAGGGGATGGATCAATTAAAAAAATCTAGCTGCATGATCTTCCTTGGTCTGAGTGTGGGAGGAATATGTCGGTGAAGATGTAGTAGGAAGAGCTATATCAATGGGGGTTAATGGATAGAACCCCAAGCACACCTAAAATGTTACATAGATAACAGAGATATTCTAAACATATGGAATACTCTCATTCTCTAGAAGGTGGAATCTATATATTTTACCATTGGGTAAGGGAGAATTGGGAACCAAGTCAATGCAATTCTTGACTTGGTATTGTAGAGGCAACCCCATAGGTGATGCAATATCTTTGTGCTCCTCTACAATCTTGTTGTCCTGATTATGTTTTATAGAAAGGTCTTGGGATGAGGCTATGGTGGTCAGAGTGACCTTATATTCACCTTCTGACTGGATCATGAAGAGGTAAAACTTGGTGTTTTGATAGATTAGTTTGCATCATTATTTTTCTGAGAACAATGAAATGGCAGTATTCTGAACTACCTCTGGTACCATGTATATTTGAACTCTCAGAGTAACAATGAAACTACGTGGTCGAGACTCATAAACAACATGATGTTTCCACATATATGGTTATCCTAAAATAACATCACAAACTTCAAGTAGGGAAACATCACACAATACCTCATGTTAGAAGGGCTTGATGTTGTATGACATGCGACATTGTTGGTTGAATCGAAGGTCTCGACCCCATTTCAACCATCTGATGGTGTATGGTTGGAGGTGTGGCATTGTCAACAATTTCATTAATTGGGTGACCTCTGATGAGATCAGGTTATTTTGACTCCCACTATTAATAATGAAATTTAGTGGAGTCCCTTTTACCCACATATATTAGTGGAAGAGGCACTCCCCCTCTTCAAGATCATCTACTTCTTCTGGTTGGATTGTTGTGGATAGAATGGTAGAAGTGAGTTCTGCATCAATGATCCATTTCCTTGTATTTTGTTCTAAATTAGAGTCTGAGCTAGGTTCTAATTCTTTTTATTTAAGCTCAGCCACCAATGGTTGTTTCAAGTGACATTCATCAGTGTTGTGCCAGGGGTTTTTGTGGAACTCACACCACTTTCTAGAGTCCTTCGTCTTCTTCCCATCACCCTTATTAGTAGGCATATTTCTTTAGAGTAAATCTCCTTTCTCGTTTCTTCATTCTATGAGTTAGGGTTGCCTTTGTCATGCTTATGTTGTGGTGTATTTGCAAAAAAAAAAAATCCCTCTTACTCTGATGCTTAAATTTTAGTTTGATTTTGACTGCATATTGATAAAATATCCCAATGAGGAGATGTACAATAAATCCATCTATGTTTGGATGCACCTATGTAGACCATTGCAATAATTCAAAAAAAATTGCTTCTCAGAGTCTTTGATACCCAAATTTGAGCGCAAGGTATGAAAGATGTTGGTGTACTTTGGCATCGTTTGGTCTCTCTCCTACCGCAGAGTTGTCCATCTCATGTATTGGTCATAATGTTTTCCAACATGGTGTAATTCATCATTGAGAGCATCCAAAAAGGCTACCCAGGTGGGTTCTCTCTCAAATGGCACAAATTCATCCATGGTGTACATCTCCTAGTAACATTCCCACCAATCTATGACATGGGGAAGGGATTTAAGGAGCATGAAGGTGATATTTTCATCGTCAGAATTTTTTTGGAAAAAAAATAACCTTCTAATAAATTCAACCATTTTTCTATAGCATTTGTATCTATCTAGCCTTCAAATAAAGGGATATCAAAATTGGCATGCACCTTGAAGGGTGTCGCACCTCCGAAATGGCTACTTGAAAAAGATTGCTCGACCGTTGTCGATAATCATTGAAGGATCTGAGAAAATTTATCCATCATTTCATTCATCTATCGTGCAAGGGATTCCTCGAGCAACATCTTGAAAGGATCTCCCGCTCCATCATCTATTTTTTCTTCCACCGTGGGAGGTTTCTTGGGCTGGCGAGAGTGGTTGTCCTTAAGAGAACTATCTCAAGACCCAACTATCTATACCTTGACCTCAATGGGGACATGCACTAAGAAATGAGAAGGAGCATATTTCTCTGATACCATTGATCTAGATTATTTTGAGAATGGAATGGGATACAAATGAAAATATATCATAGGACACAAAAATACAGTGAAACCCAACTTGTATTAATGAATAAATAGTATTGTAGAACACAAACTAACTAGAATGGTGGTATCTTATCTATGAAGAGAAAGAGATGTCAGCTATGCTCATTCACAATAAGAATTACATCACACTCCATTGCATACTCAAAGGACCTCCTTCACCTTGATTATATATGAGAGAGTGAGAGGAGAATAATTATCATGATGCATGTGGGATAAATTGGTCTAAGTTTACAAAATTCCATAGACATGTAAAACACTAGGACTTCCCAAGAGATCACCCATCCCAATACTAATCTAGCCCAGGTGCACTTAACTATGGATTTCAGATGGGATACAATGCATAAACTTTGTAGGAATGTACATAAGACCACTAGGAAATCATTACATGATGGTTGTAAATAACAAATGGAGATGGCATTACATTAAATTCCCCATCAAAAGAGTGGATATCATGGTTTATCAAAACCACGGGCTCGAAAATGTTAATTCAATGGAAAAGGTGGATGGCCATAGAGATCCACCTGGATCATCCTTTGAGTCATTGATCTCCATGGCATATTTATTATTTCCTTCCTAGGGCTTGACTTCATTTCCTTCTATAGACTCCACCTCTGATTCAACTTCAGACTCTCCAATAAATTATTTTATTTCTCTCGTGGGCCCTTCTTTCTTACTAAGAGACACATCCTACAATGTAATTTTTTTTCTTGTACCAAAGTTTCACAAAGTTATTTTCCACATTAATATTGATTGTACCAATTGAGACCATCGAAGGATATCCAAGAAGAACATCCACATCATTCATGTCAATGGCACAAAAATTAGAATGCAATACATATTTGTCTATGTGAGCTTCAAATATTTAAAAACATGAGTTTTGTTACCCTTAATCTATGTTATTTGCATATTATTTTCCATAACTTGCAATCAATTAACCAATTGAACATTGATAATTTTTTGTTGGCAACTAGTGTTAATAAAAAAAGGACCTTTTATTTATGAATACAACCATGAACCTATAATATAGAGTTTCCATATGAAAATAAACCCTTGGTGCTTTCTTTATCCTTACTCTTGGCATGAGAACATTTGTCTAAAAATAATTTTTCAAATGCTTCATCAGAAAGTGCCATCATCTCTTCATAGTCAAATGATTGCCACCATATGAGAGCTTAATCCATTAAGCTATGAGCTAGCCTGATTTTCCAAGTTATTGGATTTTTATGTTTTACCCATTTTATGTAATATTCAATAAGAGGACCATAACATTTCCAGTGAAATACATCTTGCTTGGAATAAATCTTCAACAACAACTAGGGTTTATAAAAGCAACTCACTCTGCAATTCATGTATCTTTTTCCAAAAAAACTCTAAAATATTGTTGATTTTAAAATGCAGATAATTTCACTTCCTAGACTATGTTTCAAACGATTGTTTTTTTGAAATTGGGTATTTTTTTGAGAGAAATTCAAATATCCAATTTTTTAATGCAAATTCAACTAAAAAAAATTCAGAATTAAATCTAAAGTGCACCACCCCCTTTTTCCCTTAAAAATATGCAAAAGAACCAAAACTTTCTTCCTTTATTTGGACAAAGAAAGAGATTCTATACCAAATTTTATGTTCTTAGATATGAAAATGTAATCTCAACCAACCCTTAACCAAATCAATCACACAAAATATTGAACACAAGAGAAATGTAGAGAAAATCCTTAAGGTGGGGTAACACCATTAACTATTATTCCTCATGGAAGGAAATACTCAAGCGATCCTTGCTTATTACAATAACAATATACTTCACTATGCCCATTACATTACTCATCCCTTCTTTATATAATACTACTTGAGAAAATTATAGAGAAGGAACCTTCCAATAAGACTTCTCACATTTATTATGTTCACACTACTACAACATATCTAGCTACCATAGTGGGCTTTATTTAATAATATAGTGGACCTAGTCCACCTTACATTGAATGGCCTTTATTATTATCACCATGGTCACTTCGGCCCCTGATTAGCCCCCTAGCTACACTACATTATCAAGTAGGCCACAAAATCACACTTTAGCATATTGTTATAGGGATAATGTGAATAACTTCATGCTCTTCAGCTACACCTACGTATCCTATGGAATCATAAAATTTGGCTATATGATATTCTATAGTATGTACATTATTTCCAACAAATTGTAGAAGCCTATTATGGTACTTATCAGGCATGGCGTGATGGGCCCCTTACATAAGCATGACATCCAAGGCCTCGTAGAAATTTTTAACCCATGGAGGCAGTTTGTTGGCACAAGGGCAGACCCAGGGTTCAACGCTACAACAGCGCACCAACAAAACCCTAACTACCGGCCCTTTCGGCAACACCTGCGAAGAAGATGAAGTCTCACCCAAGGTAGAGGAAGGGGTGGTTGCAGGACTCAAATTTCTACAACCTTAGCTAGGACACAGATCTGTGATTCTAAACTTAACAAAGCAATCAGCAGTTAACATTCATCAATATCTAGTCTTAGTTACAACGCAGTTAAACCCTAATTACAGAGTATCACAGTATTCATTCAGATCTAAGGTATTTAAACACTAAGCATATGTACATAATTCATTCTAACATCCATCCATATTATTAAGAACTAAGCATCAACAGATCTATCTATCATTCAATGATATTAAAGAACTAAGCAAATAAACACATAAACACGTCAATACATTGCACAAAGCATAGAAACACAGCATGTATGTGGTTCACCCCCACCCTGGGGCTACATCCACCAATTATTCTCTTCTTTATTATCTTCTTTTAATTCTCTTATATGCATAGAGCCACAAGACCAACTCCGCATAGGACAGGATATCTGCGCGCACCTCACCAAATCCTCCTTCCCCGAGTTTGGTACAGGACAAAGCCTTCTTACAATGACTTGCACTTAGCTGTAAAAGTTCTCAACACACAGTATGCACAAAGAATTCATAGCTATTTGCACTTAGCTCACTGGATTACAACCGACTCTTTCTTACATCTCCTAACTACTTATTTATACATTACAAAATAGGCCTAAGCATGGGTAAAACCCATGGGTCGACATTCCCATACCCATTACATAAGCCCAAAACCCAAAAATCCCTAAAAAGGGGCCGAGATCTTGCGATCTCCACTACATCTTTCACTCTGCCTTCGACAGCCTGTCGAAGTCCCAAAAATAGGTCAAACATGACCAAGGATCCTCAAAACTTTCTAAAGGGCCAACAAGCCCCCAACACTCACCTATGACTCATCCCGAGTCACTCGGATCTGACTAGTTTTGCTTCGAAAGCCTCGAGCTTGGCTCGATCTTCTTCGACTTGTTGTTGTGCCATAGCCTCTTGTTCAGCGAACTCTTGTATGACTGCTTCGTTGACAAGTCCCTCTAGGCATTGTTCAGCTGCAGTGACAACTTGCTCCAGTTCTGCTCCTCAGCCTTCGATCTATGTGAACAGTTGGTAAGCCTCATCCTGTAAAGATTGGAGCCTCTGAGTTACTACCATAACTTTGCTCTGGATAGTGTGGACCTGTTGTTGTGAAATGCACTACTCTTGGGATCGCTTCATTCTTTCCATAGCTGACAGGGGCTTCAACTATGCATGTATTGTTTCTTCTTGCTACTTCGTTTCCTGGAGTTGCGACTCCAGTGCCTTCAGTTTTGGATTCTCAGTGAGTTTCTCATAGGTCTAGGCACTGGGATCACTCAGTTTCTTGTATTCCATGGTAAGGGATTTGATTCTTTCGACTGTGCTTCGAGCAGTTGTTTCTCTTTGGTCCCTCACATCCTGCGAGGTGTTGAGCATTGTGCAAAGCTCTAAGTCTGTTATTCATTGTTGTAGCTGTTGGATAGCTTCTGTGAGCTACTCTACTTGGTGCATGACTCAGTCTTCTTCCTGTGTTTCTAATCCTATCAAAGAGTGGATGGATTTGTTGACTGCTTCTTTCACTTCGAGTTGCTCTGCGAGCAACTGTTCTTTTTCTTGTTTCATCTGTGCTTTCTCTTCTTCAAATTTTACCTAGAGAGAAACCTTCTCTTTCTCTACAATTTTGCGTTGCTCTACGATTACACCTTGCACTTGCTTGAAGGCCTAGGTGGTTTGTTATATTTCTTCTTATGCACGATGAAGGCGAGCTTCGACCGCATCAGCTAATCGATGGATTTGGGTTGGCTCATCTCCCAACTTTGGTTCTCCTGATGGCAGGGGCATAGTGGAAACTGCGTAGATGGACTAAAGGGCCTGTTGTACCCCTCGTAAATCGACCTTAATTATGTCGTATATTTCCTCCTGCTTAGCTTCTTGTTTCTCCATGATTTCCAGTGAAACATCATTTAAGGCTACTATGATGAAGTCAAAATCATCGGTAGTGAGAATAGTATTCATATTGGTCACAGTGGCTTTCGATTTCTTCTGGGAAGAAGGTTTCAGGGGAGAAAAATTCCTCTTCTTCAGGGGATCAGTCTCATCTCTAAGCGGTGTTACTTCACCTAGATTATGTTCAACTCCTTTTCCATTTATTTCTTCTACTTCATCATCACCCCCTCGGTTAGGTGATACTGAAGCAGTCTTTCCTGAGGCACTACTTAAATCTTGGACCTCTTCAGTCTTCTTCGTTAGGTTGGGTCTGGGTGTATCATGTTCTTTGTGTGTGGTCTCTAGGTTGTCAAGGTCAGACATCTCTGTAAGGTTTTCTGAAATAAGGAGGTTTGTCGACCAGTCCTTAGTGATCTCCTCAAGATCCTCTTCCATGAGTTTGTAGTATGATTGAATCTGCTCCTTATGTTCATCGGCTTGCATTGTAAGGTAGATGAAGTGTCAATCTACGCAGAACTTCATCAGGGGTTGGAACCTATGTAGGGTGGTCGGAGTCATGCAAGGTTCAGCTTCGATGGCTCTCTTCAGCTGAAGGTAACATGTATGAAAAACAGTGTTCGACTGCCACTGTTTGTTCATATCACTCGAGTACCGGAGTGTAGTGAACTTCGCAGCAAGCAGCTCAAATGGTTCAATATCCAGGAAGTTTTCACCTTCCAGCATTTCCCAGGAAACAAAGGCGATGAGGATCAAGAGCCAACTAAAGTGAAACTCGTAGCCCTGATCCTATGCTTTGCGGCAGTCTAGTTCCAATTGATTAACTATGTACTTCGCCCAATTCATCTGTATACCTTCCACGCACTTCCTGCAAGGTTAACAATAAAGCTTGTTACCTGCATAGGTCTGTTCTTCCTTAATAACTTTCTAGCTATTAGCTGGTTGGCTAGGTGCACTGCACCATTCTAGATGGAGGCTACCTTGTAGTCTTGCATCCCCTTTTCAACATTGTCGTATGTATCCTTGATCTTCTGTGGTAGTGTGTGATCTGTGGATTTTCCTTGATAGAACTCTTGTGGGTCGGGTCCTTGCATACTTAATCTTGTGATCCTATGGATCAATGTCAGGTCGATTGTGATACAGCGGTCTAGCCATAAGTAGTTGCCATGGTAACATGAAAGCAATAACTTGACACAGGCGTTGACTTCCTGGTGCCTTCCAAAGTGTGGGATTTTCATTACATTTAATAGGGTGGATTGCGTGAGGTTCATCATCCACAGCTGGGGGATTATATTTGAGTTCTTCCCCTTAATCCCGGTCAGGTATTTATATGGGGTGAGCATACTATAGTTCTTGCGATCTCTGAGGTTGATTTCACTGAACTTCAACGCTTCGATCTTGTCCTGTTGCGCTCGAACTACACGTATCCCCTTCAAGAGGTACGTAGTAACCATGGAGTACTCGAAATCTCTTGGCATACTATCTCAACTCACCACGCTAGCCAGAGGTGGGATGTAATGGGGCAATATGGTCAGGATCAGCTTCGCATTGGCTAGGTCATCTCTGTGCTTGGTTCTCTTTTCTGCTGATGGTCGGGATGGTCCGACTATGTGAGTAGTCGACAGAGAGTCTTGCACTCCTCTCATTGATGACACTTGAATACTTGCAGACATTGATCTTTTAGACATTACTCTTTCATCCATTAGGTCAATGAGCACTTCTTTGACAATTTTCTCTGCAGCGCTAAGCTCATCCGACATGCACGCTCGTGGTTGAATATCTCGGGTTTGAAGAGTAACTAATCAATGAAACAGGATGTATGGTGATAGCGCGATGATCACTGTGTGAAATCAAATAATCTATGATCTCGAATTCACAGTTAGAAAAAGTGTTCTCGTTACATGGCGCGACGGGATAAATAGATAACTTGGCAATGGATCTCTTGCAATGGGTGAGAATCCTTCATTAGCTCAGTTATGTCTGTTATGGAATGGTCCCAACGGTCTGGTGGTGAAATTTCTGACCATAAATGCCTTTCTGGCCATCAGTCTAATGGTTATACTATTCCAAACGGCTATATTGTATCGCCATGGTGAAGTGCCATGTGGCGTTATTTTGATATTCCGGCGAAGTTCCAATTTTGCAAATTTTCCTTCTGCGAAGTTCCCTCTAGAACCTTTTGTAACTTTTCAATCTTTCCAGTGAGATTTATCTCTGCATTCCTTTTTCCATTATGATTCTTATCTTCTTTTGGCAGAGTAACTTCTCGCTAGTGAGATTCGTTCCTAGAAATCAGGGGTAATACTTCATCTGTATCTGGAATAGGTACTTTAGTCTTCTGTGGGTCTTCTAGTGTTCTTTCTACTTCGGCATCCAAGTCTCTTATTTTAAATAGCTTTGCTCGGTTCTCCTATTCTTAAATAAAGTGTACGATCCTCCTAGTCATGAAATCTTTCAACTCTTGCTTCTTTTGTTCTAAGGCTTCTTCTTCTTTCCTTCTGGCCTGATCTCCTTCAATCCAAGGTTTTCCTAGTAACATAGCAAATGGAGCGTTGTTCTCAATAAATTTAACAACTTCAAATTCTTCCTCTGTCGAAGTTCCATGAGCACTCATAGATATCTGGGTAAGTCTTCCACATAGGGTTATCATCTTTCCTCTGAATAATTCTATTCCTACCAATGAAGGAATCATAGCAGGCTCCCCTAAAAGTTCCCAAGTTCTTTATGTCATGATATTCACCTGTGTTTCCTCATCCAGAACACAGTCAATGTCGAAGTCTCTTATTCTTGCTTCAATGCACTCTTTTTCTTTGAAGATCTCTGATAAGCTGATATGTCGGTCATGATATTCACCTGTGTTTCCTCATCCAGAACACAGTCAATGTCGAAGTCTCTTATTCTTGCTTCAATGCACTCTTTTTCTTTGAAGATCTCTGATAAGCTGATATGTCGGTGGTCATTCAGGGATTATTTCATCTATAGCAATACTTTTTATGATTCTTTCTGAGATTCTGTCATGGTTTCAGTTGCTTGACCTTTCTCGTGGTCTTCTTGTCTCATATTCATCTTTTCAACCTTAGAAATCATTCTGGGGCAATCCAATACTTCATGGTCCATAGATTTGCAACAGAGGCAACTAGGTCTTCTTCCAAGGCATTCATTAGCAAGGTGTCCTGGTCTTCTGCAACTGTAAAAAAGGGTTAATCCTCTCTTTCTCTTAAATGATCCCCAGCCTCTCCATTACTGTGTGCTAGGATCATGGTAGCTAACCTGCAAAAAAATATTTCTAGGATCTTGCATCCATTTGTTAGTCCAAACATTCTCTTTATGCATAGGTATAACATATCTTTCACTATTCTTATCAGATCTACTCATATCAAATATTCTTTCTTCTATCAATGCCCTAGTTTTCAAGCTAGGACAAATCTTATCAAACATACCTAGATCCATACTTTAGAAACAAACATTTCCACTAATCTTATCTTCAGCAGGGCACAAAGATTCCAAATCTAAAAAAATTCACTATTCTTACCTCTATCAGAGCACAAAGCGTTCAGATCTTACCTCTTTTCTTCAAATTGGGCTTCTTTTCTTAGCACAGAGCTTCACAGATCGAGTAGAATATTGCGCACTAGAGCAACAGATCTATGCACAGAGATTTCACAATTTTAGGTCAGATCTTCGCACAAAGCTTATTTTTCCTCAGTTCCCAACAATCACATTTTCAGGTCCCGAAAACGGAACCATTTTTTGGCACAGGGGTAGACCCAGGGTTCAACGCTACAACAATGCACCAACAAAACCCTAACTACCGGCCCTTTCGGCAACACCTACGAAGAAGATGAAGTCTTACCCGAGGTAGAGGCAGGGGTGGTTGTAGGACTCAGGTGTCTGCAACATTAGCTGAGACACAGATCTGTAATTCTAACACTTAACAGAGCACTCAGCAGTTAACATTCATCAATATCCAGTCTTAGTTACAGTGCAGTTAAACCCTAATTACAGAGTATCACAATATTCATTCAGATCTAAGGTATTTAAACACTAAGCATACATACATAAGTCAGATCTAACATCCAACCATATTATTAAGCACTAAGCATCAACATATCTATCTATCATTCATCGATATTAAAGCACTAAGAAAATAAACACATCAATACATTGCACAAATCATAGCAACACGGCATGTACGTGGTTCACCCCCACCCTATGGCTACATCCACCAAGTCGTCTCTTCTTTATTATCTTCTTTCAATTCTCATACATGCACAGAGCCACAAGACCAACTCCGCATAGGACAGGAGATCTACATGCACCTCACCAGATCCACCTTCCCCAAGTTTGGTACATCACAGAGCCTTCTTACAATCACTTGCTCTTAGCTCTGCAAGTTCTCAACACACATTATGCACAAAGCATTCACAGCTATTTGCACTTAGCTCACTGGCTTACAACTGACTCTTTCTTACATTGCCTAGCAACTTATTTATACATTACAAAATAGGCCTAAGCATGGGTAAAACCCATGGGCCGACATTCCCATACCCGTTACATAAGCCCAAAACCCAAAAAAAGGGGTCGAGATCCCACGATCTCCGCTTCATCTTGCGCTCCGCCTTTGACAGGCTGTCGAAGTCCCAAAAATAGGTCAAACATGACCAAGGATCCTCAAAACTTGGTCAAGGGCCAACACAGTTCCATGATTCTTTGGTGAAATAGTTTCCCCGAAGTCTTAAATAAACATTGTTAGCATATGAGGTTTGAAGATTGTGTGTGCACCACTAGTTAGTACTGTGTGTGTGCTAAAACATATGCACATAGAAATGTCAATTTTCATAGTTTCCACCAGCCAAAGATCAACTCTGCATGACAAACCATTTTTATTGTGCATGCCTATCTAGTCTTTCACTGCACACACTAACCCATTTTGTAATGAGCATGAGATCTTAAAGAAATTGAATGTAGGGCATATCTGCAAATTTCTTTAGTAATCATTGTAATTGATTTTGTAACAACCCGACTAATCATGTTTGAGGTTATTGATGAGCTAGAAATTATTTATGATTTGCATACTTTGTGAAAGATATGGGGGGATGTATGCGGATATGTGAAGGGTTAGGGTTTTGAGTAAAGAGAGAGTTATTTATTGTATGAGAGAGAGACAAGATAGAGCTTGAGTAAGATTACATGTTATTTCTTCTTTTTCAATCTGGTTTTGTCATGAGAGAGAAATTAGATTGAGTTCTGAGCACATGTCTCACCTCTTTTGTTGAATTTGAATGTGTTTTGAGTAGGATACAATTGTATTTTATCTAACTGTCTTGAATGAATGGAATGAATGAGAACCAGCTAAGAAAATTTATCCCTATATTTAATGATTTCTAACTTGAATGTATATCTTTGTTTTATTATTTTGCACATGATGAATGAATGAATGAATGATTAACTATTGAAGGTTTTCTCCATGTGTTGTCCCTTCACACCTTACACAATATTAATGGTCGCTTTTATTCTCATGGCGTCTCAGGTGAGACATTCTTTGGTCCTTGACTGAAGATTGAATATACCGACACCTATGGAGTTTCATTTGTAAAATATTAACAAACCATGGGTCTTTAACCCTCGAGCGAATAGAAACAACCAACAAATGGTTCTGTTGTTGGAACCTAAAGTTTTTGTATTGCATGGTGAAGCAAAATAATTAGGTGGAAACCTTCTTAGGAGTATATGAAAGACTGGATATTTGTGAAGGAAGATGAGTTCACATGACAAGAGACTAGGAATATGTAGATCAACCTTGAGCATTATAAACAAAGGTACATCTATACTCATTTACATGAACTTTTATTTGATGCATTTCCTTTTATATTATATGAGTGGATAATGAGGTAGACAATGATTAACACTACCTTGGAATCCCAAGAATCACTGGTATGGGATCAAAATACAATCAATAGGCTAAAATATGCGGATAATAAGTGGGCCATAACAATCGAATTTTGGTTTGATCAAGTTAAGTAAGGGTATATCATTGAGTTTTATATTAATTGCAGTGAATCCTTCAACACTGTTGAAAGGAAGTTTGTCATTGGTCCTAGAAGAAGACTGCTAGAATGGATTCCTTTGTGGATCAAGATGTTGTTTGTAGAGAAGGGGGTAATGAACATGGAGCTCAATAGGATGGGTGATTAAACCCCTTCATGTGAAGGGGGAGGGGTATGGGAATAAGGGGGGGAATGAAAGAGAGAATATATCGAGTGGAAGGGATCCAAAAGAAGATGAAATGCGGTAATGAAGGGATGGACCCAGAAGAGAAGAAAAGAAAAAGAGATAAGAGATATGAAAGAAGAGCTAAGCTAGGGAGGAAATAAAAGCAGAGGAGTGGATAAAATATAGGAAGGGGTGAAGGATGAGGGGTCAGGCCCAAGATGAATATAAAGGAAACCATACCAGGAGGATGTGTGGGAGACATTTTTGTGCCAGAGAGAAGTGCAGGAGGAGAGAGGTTGTCAAAGAGATGTGATGTTAGGAGTAGGGTATCAAGTGAGGATATTGAGAGTAGTTGGAGTAGGGTCATAGAATACAAATTCAAATCCCCTTGGTTGATAAGATATGTAGTCACATCAAAGGAATATGAGGCATAGAGTAGCATCGCCAATGCAAATGAAGATGGTGATGGACCCCTCCAACTAGGGAAGAGTCCTTATCAATTGTGAGTGGGATTATGCAACTAAAAGTAGGAATCTCTTTTGGATCCAGCAATGAAGATAATGAGATAATATGGAGGAACTCCCTCTTTGAACCACCCCCCTTGAAAAATTGTTATCAAGAAAAAGAACCCAAGGAAAGTGTAGAGGTAGAAGTAGAATAAGATCTATTAGAATAGATGAGTGGAAGAGAAACCAAAGCCATCAATACTTTTCAAGGAGGAACATCAATATCAACATAAACAAGTAGTAGTCATTTGAGAAGACAAGGTGTTAGAATAAGTATGGAAAACCAAGACTCAACTCTAAGGCTTCTCATATTTCATTGGATGGGAAGAAATGATGCAGAATAGAATTGGTTTACATGTGAAGATATATGGTGTGTGAAGAGAGTCACAAACAAGGAATCTAATATTTCACATATGGAGACCACCTTTAGAGACAAATCTCTAACATGGTACATAAATTACAAGGCTATGACACCAACGGGACAAGATAGGTCCTCGATAGAGATAAAGAGCGATTTACTTAGGGAGTTTTAGAATCTTAATTCAGAATCACAATGCATCACTGATATTAAAGAGATCGAGCAACAAGATGGAGAAACCATATGGGACTATGACTACTGGTTAAAAATATTGTTGGATAGACTGACATTTTAGATCCAATATGTCTAACATAGAGAATGGTTTATTGCAAGGCTCCTACCCCACATTCACATCCCACTCACCCAATAGAAGGTGGAAAATTAGGTGGAGGTTGTGGATATTGCGATCTACCTAGAAGTTATGCCAGGAGGTAGTGAGACATCAGCAAGGATGGAACAGGTACAATCTCATTTTGAAAATCTCACCATGCAATTACAAGATATGGCTAAGGCTAAGGTGTTGCGTGAACATGTGTGGTGTACTCTATGCCACATGGAAGGTCGCCATTGAAATGATCACCCTACACCAGGGAGATACATGCTAATGAGCATGCCAAATCCATTTCTAATTGAACCTCAGACTAAGTGGTGTGATATTTGAAAATAATGGGGACATATACCTCCCTATTTCCCAACACTACATAAATATCATAAAACTATGCATACTATGGTTTTCGATTTCTACAAATCCATGGGACATCATGTGAACAATTGCAGATCACTTCAGTTGATGCATAAACACATTACAGATCCCTTATGGGTCTAGGAGGAACATAAAGGTGGCAATCGAGGAAGATAATAAGGATGTTTGAGAGGAGGATATGGAAAAGGAAGATGAAGACGATATGGTGCTGGTGGAGGAATACCACCTACTTGCTTTAATTGTGGTGAAGTTGGCCACGTGTCATGATTCTATACCAAACCATATGCATTATGTGGGTATTGTCACAGTACAAATCATGTCACAGAAAGATGCCCAAACTTGTTGGAAAAATGGGAAGAGAAGAAGGGGAATTGCAATATGGTGACTCCAAAGTTGCGCAGAGATTAGAATCCAAAAAAATAAGCTAATATATGGGTGGTAACCTGAGGAGGCATTATTATGGGTATGGACTTGGAATGATGCAAGAGTTACGGTAATGCATAGAAGGGAAGATCATGAAAGTGGTGCAATCACCTCCTAAATTTGATGCCACATAGAAAAACAAATCCCTGAGTGAAGCCTAGAAGGAACTGGAGGAAGAAAATGGGTGAGAGGAAGTAAGGTGCACAGTGCAGAGGGTATTGGAAGATGCCCAAATGCACAAAGAATTATAGCACATAGCGTAGAAAGCAATGGAATAATATTGTATATGTGAGGAATCATAACATGCAGTACAAAGGGTGATAGAAGAGGATCGCGTGTTAGAAGAGTTGTGACATAGGGCATGAGAAGAAACACGACGCAACACTTACCACAAATCTGAATCAGAGAACCAAGTAAGTGTTAACTTGCATTTCTTCCTTAAAATGTTAAGTGATCTCGAGGATGCAAATAAATTAATGCACATGCTAAAAATATGTATGGGGGAAGAAGAAACTATTATAGTTATTTCTACTTTGCTTCTTGAACGAGATGTGCACTAGGTGACTATATTGAAACGTATGGGAAGAGAGTTTAAAATGGCAGCTAAATTAGGAAACTATGAGGTGGATGGTGTCATGTTGGACCTAGGCTATAATGTGAACATATTTCCAAAAACATCTTGAGAGTTGAAGGGTAAATTAAACTTGGTATGGTCCCCTCTTCAACTCAGGATGTCCAACCAATACATAATCTATCACATCGGTAAGTTAGAACAGGTGGAAGTGAACATTGAAAGAGTTAATACCAAAGCGTATTTTAAGATGATGGAGATCATGGATGACTCAGACCCCTACTCAGATCTACTTGGTATTGACTAGGTATTTGATAACAATATAGTCTTGAATATGAAGAAATGACAAATGTAATTTGAAATAGACACATTGTGTGTAATTGCACCATTGGATCCAAATAAGGGAGAAATATATAATGAGCTCGTGAATGAGGATGTGTATATTTCCATCATTAAGAACATCTATGATATCACAAGGAATAGGGAGGATTATGTCAACCCCACAGCTGATGATGAACTAAGCTAGAGAAATGTGTGCTCCTATGATGAAAATTTAGAGGATGTTATGGATCGATGGCAAACTAATCTATATGAGGTTTAAAATAGGAGATGCACATGGATTACAAAGGTATTGCACTATATTAGATCATAGTTTTGTGATGTGCCAATATTTGATGGTATAGGGCCCGTTGACATATTTCTGGAATAGATGGAAGAATTTTTATCAAAGAAACAAAGGATACAAGCCATGAATGTGGTCATCAAAGGAACACATATGTTTTGGTGGGAGACACACCATGCAGATGTACATGAATGGGTGCAGGTTGTGGAATTTATAAAAGTCAGGTTCCATCCCACAACCAACTTTGAATGGATAAATGGATACAAGGGTATTTAAGACCCTCAAGAGAACAATGGATTATGAGAAAGGTGTGGATGAGCCTTAAACAATCCTAGTGTCAGAATATCCCCCAACATTCCATGTTGAAAGTTTTCTGTGCACAACATACACCATGGGACACCTCAATATTGGATAAATGGTGTGCGCAATGATCAAAACTATCCCAAATTTGGAACAATGGTCTGATTGTTTGGATGCACATAGAAAAACTCATCGAACAGAAAAGCAAAGGGTGAATAAAATAAGTATGAATGAAGAAGCATCATGTCCCACCTGGGTCGAATGCATGAAGATAATCTACCTTGCGTAGACTGAGACTGCATAGTACACTAGCACTGAGAACAAGTAGGATAGGATTTAGGTAAATTAAGTAAAACTAACATAATAAGTAGGTCAATTAGGTAGATGAGCACAATAAAGAGGGATGCGATGGAATGTACTCATACACATATTTAGAATATTTGAAGGTGATTAAGGTATTAATTCCATAGTACAACCCAAAGGACGGAGCAACGACACATGGCAGTTGACTACTAGGACACGGGTGGATACGATGGTGGAGAGGTAGGTATTTAGTACTTGGATATGTGATGGAATCTTGGGGAATGGGAAACAATTATGGAAATAATTCCCCATGGTGCATGACGATTATGCTAGTGAAGGCCAGTAGGGATGGTGAGTACAGACCTCACAGGACAACTTGGTAGACAGGTTATGTGGGTGGGAATTCACCTGCTACATATTTAACATTCATATGTTGGCCTTCAATTATTTATTTGCGAGCAACAAACCGAGTCTACAGTGCTAGAGAAGAGTATCGAGCACCCAAGGAATAAATAGCATTAGGTGTTGGGGAATCCAAGTTTCAAATTTAATATGGGTGGGGCGTCCAAGGAAAAATTTCCATAGGCATTTTAGAATAGATATATAGAGTAGAAAGTTGTAGGATAAGAGCCCTTGGGAATTCATAATTTCACCACGATAATGGATTCCCCAAGTCAAACCCATGTGAAAAAGAAATTCTAGGCAACCAAGGAACATTCCATCCCCCACCAAAGCTACCACCCAAAACTTGTATCAAGGGTTCCCTAGTAGGATTGATTCTGAAGCTAAAATATGTTGATTTTAATAAACACGATGAAGAGTTATTCCCAAAATTGCAATTCGACACCTACATAGAAGTAATTACCAAGCTAGATGGACAAATGTGCTCAACCACAAAAGAATCAGAAAATCCTCTAAAGTAATCTCATATAATGTCCCTACTAGACTACCCACATTTGGAGTGTAGCCAGTCCATCAACCAGTGCGTACAGATTTTACTTACCCTCCTACATGGGGAAGTCCTTTGGCTTGATTATCCATATCAAATTGATGTCAATATGATCGGTCGAGTGATGTTGGGTTTGTGTTATATTCTTTGCATGGCGAGAATCAGTGTCTACATTGCACCGAGCGCGCAAGGGGGCAAGGCCCATGAAAAAAAATTCCTTGGTTTTCGTGTCCATTTATGGGCGGTTTTTCGACACATGGTTTTTTGCCGATGGTTTTCTATTTTTGGTTAAGGAACTAGGGTTGTTGACTAATCGAGGCCATTGGATTAGGGTTTTGGATGCCGCTAGCTCCTATATGTATATTGTATTGTAAACAATGTATGTTATGAATGAATATATAATATGTCGTTTTTCCCGGTTTGGGTTTCCAAGGGAAAAAACTATGTGTAATGTGTGTATTTTCCATTGTATCATTTTTGTTCTTTTATTAAAAATCTGTTTGCAGTAAAAAATTGTACATGGTTAATATCTGCATTTCGTATCAGAGTAATTATTGGCTTCAAGGGGGGACGCCTTTGTGGTCATGGGTTTGGCTCGGGAATGTGATAAGCCTTGTTACAGTGGGATATATGCGGTATTGATTCTTCAAGTGAAAATAAATGGTGAGCAATTTGAAAATAGAGATCAAGAAATTTTATGGGAAAATTTTTGAGTTGTGGAAGCTCAAGATGGAAGATTTGTTGGTATACAGAGATCATTGAATCGTGGCATATCTAGGTATTGCACCTATAGGAACGTCAACATATGACTGGAAAAATTTGGATCGGAAGGTGAAGAGAACAATCCAATTGTGTCTCTCATATTTAGTATTACTCAATGTGTCAGGGGAAGCTACAACCAAGGAGTTCTAGAATAAGTTAAGGAACTTCTATAAGTCTAAGTCCCTGGTAAACAAACTATTTCTACGAAAGAATCTATATAACCTGGGGATGGGAGATGGAGACTTGGTGACAGAGCATATGAACACATTCAATATGGTGGTAAGTCAATTATTATCTATTGAGATTAAAATTTCATATGAAGATAAGTGTATTAGTTTACTATGATCTTTACTAGAATCGTGAGATAGTCCGGTTGTGGCCATAGTTATTAATACAACTACCTTGAGTTTCAATGATGTGGTATCATCGTTGTTGTTGGAGGAGATGAGACGAAAGAACATGGAAGGACATAACACAAATGCATTATTTTCAAGAGGACCCTCCGAGGATATAAATAGATCTAAGTCCTCAAGTGGGAGATCTAAGTCTAAGGTTAGATCTAAATCTCTGAGAAAGTTTATAATGGTATGTTGGAGATCAGGAAAATAAGGGCACTTCAAGAAGCAATGTAGATCCAAAGGCATTGAGAAAGTGAAGGGATTTGAAGGTGCTCCATCTATAGAAGAAAAGACGTCCAAGGAAGAAGGAGGAGATGTGTACTTGTCTTATTCAAGCACACATGCATATTATGAGGCATGGACGGTTGACTCAAGTGCATCCTTTCATATGACTCCCCATAGGGAGTGGTTCTGTGAATATGAAAGGTATGATGGAGGTAATGTTTTCCTAGGTGATGACTCAACAATCAGAATCATAGGACGAGTAAAAGTCAAGTTAATACTAATAGATGGAAGGATTAGAACACTTCTTGGTGTTCTGTACATCCCAGGATTGACCAGAAATTTGATTTTTGTAAGAAAAATGGACGATGCAGGGATAAAACAAGTATTTGAAAAAGAAACCTACAGGATGGTTCGAGGAGCAATGGTGTTGTAGAAGGGAGTTCGGATTAGAAATATGTATAAAGTGCAAGGAAGAAATATTAGTAATGGGTGTAATAGTTCCATTGTTCCTAATATTGGAGCAAAAGAAGAAAAAATCCTATAGTCTTTGGAGAAAAGGTTATGTTGTGGAATCAAAGGCTGGGGCATATTGGAGAGAAGGGTATTTGACTACTACATGGTAAAGGTATGGTTGAAGGTGTGTCTAAATTCTCTTTGGATTTTAATTTATGTGAACATTGTGTATATGGGAAGCATAATCCAGTAAGATTCCCTTCCGGTGCAACGAGGGTAGAAGGAATTTTACAACTAGTGCACAATGATGTGTTTGGACTTGTGTTGATTCCATAATTGGAAAATATGTGTACTGTGTCTCATTTATAGATGAATTCTCAAGGAATACTTGGATATATTTCCTCAAGAAGAAATCTGAAGTCTTTGACAGGTTTAAAGAGTTTAATTCTCTTGTTGAGAATCAAATAGAGAAAAGAATTAAGGTGTTGAGGATAGATAATGGTGGAGAGTTATGTGAAAATGAATTTGAGGAATTTTGTAAGAAGTGTGGTATGGAAAGGAAAAATACTAGTCCATTTATGTATCATCATAATGGAGTTTCAGAAAGGATGAACAATACGTTGATGGAAAAATAAAGGTGCATGCTTAGTGGTGTCGGGTTAGGGAAAGAATTTTGGATAGAGGTAGTGGGTACTGCAGGTTACCTAGTCAACAGATCACCCCCATCAGCACTGGATAACAAGAATCCACAAGAGGTATGGACTAGTAAGAAACCTTCTCTCACGCATCTCAAGGTATTTGGTCGTGAGGCCTATGTTCATGTTCCAAAGGAAAACATGAGTAAGCTAGATAATAAGGTTGAAAATTGTATCTTTATTGGCTATAAAGATGGTCTCAAAGGTTATAATCTTTGGTACCTAGAAACTAAGAAGGTTATGTATAGTCGAGATGTGGTATTTAGAGAAATGAAGGATGTTGTTAGACAGAAATTCCTTCCAAGTAAGGAAGAACCAAAGAAAATAAAGTTTGAGCCAAAGGATGATGACTCAGAATCTACGGAAGAACATGAATTAGAAGAAGAAGACCTTCATACTCCAGTATTGAGGAGATCGGTGCTGAGAAAAAGGCTACCAGAAAGGTATAATCCATCTTTTTTCCATTCAAATTTGTCTTTGTTTATTACTGATGATGATCCTAGAATTGTTAGGGAGGCATTGGATTCAGAGGATGGAAAACTATGGGAAAAGGCCATGGTTGAAGAAATGACAACATTGGATAAGAATGAGGCATGGGATCTAGTAGAGTTGTCGACTGGAAGAAATCCCATTGGAAGCAAATGGGTATTTAAAAAGAAGCTGAATGCAAAAGAAAAAGTGGAGAAATACAAAGCTTGGTTAGTAACAAAGGGTTATTCCCAAGTTGAGGGAATTCATATTGGTGAGATTTTTTCTCTTGTTTCCACGTTAACTTCTATTAGATTTTTGTTATATGTTGTTGCTACGTTTGATATTGAAGTAGAACAGGTGGATATGAAAACAACATTCCTACATGGGGATCTAGAGGAAGAAATATATATGAAGTAGCCATAAGGATTTGTTGTGAAGGGAAAGAAGGAGTCGGTATGCAAGCTAAAAAGGTCCTTGTAAGGTTTAAAACAATCACCTAGGATGTGGTATAAAAAAATTGATAGTTATATGTTGGGACTTGACTTCACAAGAAGCAAAGAGGATCGTTGTGTCTATTTTAAATTAATTGGTGATCATTTGATTTATTTGGCCTTGTATGTGGATGACATGTTGTTGATAGGAAATAAAAATGAGATTATCCAGAATGTGAAAACTGGTAACAAAGGGTTATTCCCAAGTTGAGGGAATTCAATTTGGTGAGATTTTTTCGCTTGTTGCCATGTTAACTTCTATTAGATTTATGTTATATGTTGTTGTTGCGTTTGATTTTGAAGTAGAACAGATGGATATGAAGACAACATTCCCACATGGGGATCTGGAAGAAGAAATCTATATGAAGTAGCCATAAGGATTTGTTGTGAAGGGAAAGAAGGAGGCTGTATGAAAGCTAAAAAAATCCTTCTAAGGTTTAAAACAATCACCAAGGATATGGTATAAAAAAAATTATAGTTATATGTTGGGACTTGACTTCACAAGAAGAAAAGAGGATCATTGTGTCTATTTTAAATTCATTGGTGATCATTTGATTTATTTGGCCTTGTATGTGGATGACATGTTGTTGATAGGAAATAAAAATGAGATTATCCAAAATGTGAAAACTTAGTTTTCCTTTAAATTTGACATGAAGAATGTTGGTGCTACAAATTTCATTTTGGACATGGAAATTAAAAGAGATCAAAAAAATAGGAAACTCTAGTTAAATCAAAGGAAATATGTCGAGACAATATTGCAAAGGTTTAATATGCATGAATGTAAACCGGTCAGGGTACCTATTCATGTAGGTGTAAAGTTATATGTGGATCAGTGTCTCGGGACACAGCAAGAGGTGGAGGACATGTTTCATGTTCTGTAGGCAAGTGCGGTTGGAAGTTTCATGTATGCAATGGTATGCACTAGACTGGACATTTCACATGCATTGGGAGTTGTGAGAAGGTATATGTAAAAACCAGGAAAGGAGCATTGGACAATAGTAAAGAGGGTTTTCAGGTATTTTCATGGCATAACTAGTTTTGGATTGTGCTACCAAGGAAGGTCAAGTTTCGACAGAGTGTTGGACATACATGTCTTTGTGGATGCAAATAGGGTTGGAGATGTGGATCGTAGAAGATATACAACTGGGTATGTGTTTAACCTGTTGAGAGGAGAAATCCATTGGATGAGAAAAAGACAGTCTGTAGTAGCACTTTCAACTACAGAAGTTGAATACATGACAACCACTCATGCAAGCAAGGAAGCAGTATGGTTACAAATATTGTGTTCAGGTATTGGGTTGGTACAACAAGCTGTCAAGATAGATTGTGACAGTCAGAGTGCAATTTTTCTGGCGAAGAAACCAACTTATCATTCAAAGACAAAGAATATTGATGTTCAATATCACTTTGTGAGAGACATGGTTGAAGAAAAGCAGGTTTTTTTTATGAAGGTGGATATTTTGAAGAATGTTGCAGATTCATTAACAAAATCTATGAGCACTGATAAGTTTTGTTGGTGTAGAGGATTTATGGGCATTGTTACATTGGATTGTTGGCTATGTAACCTTGTAACCCCCTATATGTAAAGAAAAAAACAAGTGGGAGAATGTTGAGTTTGTGTTATATTCTTTGCATAGTGAGAATTAGTGTCCATTTTTTGGAGGTCCTTGGTTTTCATGTCCATTTCTGGGTGATTTTTTGGCACATGGTTTTTGGCTGATGGTTTTATATTTTTGGTTAAGGAATTATGGTTTTTGACTAATCCAAGTCATTGGATTAGGGTTTTCGATTCAGTTGGCTCCTATATGTATGTTGTATTGTAGACAATGTATGAGATGAATGAATATAGAATATGTTGGTTTTCCCAGTTTGGGTTTTCAGGGGAAAAATATTTGTGTAGTGTGTGTATTTGTCATTGTATCTTTTATGTTATTTTATTGAAAATTTGTTTGCAGTAAATTATTGTACAAGGTTAAAATCTACACCCCATTCCTGTAATATCCCTAGGCCGAACCCAATTGTAAATGTAAATGCAAATGTACTTAAGTTGGTGAGTTGTTTGAAATAATTTTTTGTATGCACCTTTCATGGAATAGTGTCATTGTACCTTCATGTCATTGTACCGGAACCTGTATCCATACTGATACTTGTTTGTGTAGTTGGTTAGCTTGGGAGCTAGACTGAAGAAGCGGGTTGTCAGGCCCATGGGATATTGAAGAGGTGAGTTGTTAGGCCCGTGAGCAATCTATTTGGGTGAGATAATTGTTGGGAATTGATTTCCTGAAGGTGTTAAACTACAGCTACATGGATCTGAGACTTCTTGTTCGGCCTGTTGTTGAAGCCCGGAAAGGAAGTGGGGCAACCGATGGACTGTTGAGCAAAGAAGGGGCACACTTCCTAGGGTGGGACAGACATGTGGGGAATGAGGGATTGTAGGGTGTTAGTTTGAGTTGGCACCTGTGACAGAGTCTTTCCTTTTGTCTGTGATACATTATCCTAGTTAGGAATCCCTTTACCCAGGTGGAGTTTAGTCTCAGCTCAGGGGTGACCCGCTGTTGAGACTGATGAGCAATGTGGTCTAAGGCTGGGAGGTTCGTGGAAGGTCTGCACGCAGTTGGTGATATTATTACCAAGATAAGTGTCAATTGTGTGATAAATTTACATGTTGCATTATTATTTACATGTTTGTTTTTATGGGTTTATCCTATGTGTGGTTATAACTATATGTATATTTATGGGTATTTCCTATATATGTTGCATGTATAAGTTTATTGTTATTTTCATATGAATCTGTGCATTTATAGAATGTATTTGTCTGTTTACATTTTATATATAAATTTCTGCAAGAGTTATGTGTGTATATGTTTTAATTGTTGGTCAACTGAGAGGGGGGGTGAATCAGTTGTTACTGTGCTTAAACAATTATGCTTCTTTTAAAATCTTTGCAGAAACACTGAGGGACGATCACAATAGTGCAGGGAAGTAAGCAATAGAATATTCAGCATCAGACACACACACATGTGATACATAGAGACAGATATTTCCTGAGGAACCCCATAAAGGGTAAAAAACCTATTTTTCTTTATATGATAAGTAATAGTTACATTCTTTACATTATCATACATATGAGCACCAACTCATAATGAGGCTACAACCTATGTTTTGCAAGCTGCTACTTGTTGAGAGCACCAACTCTCTGTTTTCTCTACCACCCACTAGAAGAAAACACCAACTCTCTGGTTTCTCTAGCACCAACTAGAAGGAAGCACCAACTCACTGAGTGTTTCCAGCACCAACTTCCAATCATACAGGCACCAACCTGTATAACAAAGAACAAGAGTTCTCCCTTGCACCACCCTGCCACCCTGGTTTCTCTGGCTGCAACCAGATGGAAGCTACAACTCCCTGTGTTCAAGCACCCACTTGAACCTATGAGGACAACAGTCCTCCCTAGCACCTCCCATCCACCCTGAAATATAAATCTTTGCTACTGAAACTTATTACAGTGATATGATGTTCAACAATGGCTTACCAGACTCATCACTGTTCTGCTGCATTTCGTTGTTCTATCTGCCTCACTACCTTTCTGCACACATGACTTGCGCTATCTGTTCTTCTGTTTTTTATGCTTTGTGCGCCATGTCCATTCACTGCACAGATCCTCTTCTGTTCAATTCAGTTGTTGCACTCTCCTCCTTCTTCACACATGAATCACCTTCACCAACAACAACCACAGCAAACTCCAACAGCAACCACACCCTTTTCTTCTCTGTACTGTATATATATATTCCTTATGTGCCTCTTGTGCATGCAATATTTTCCATTCTTTTGCATGCTCATGTCGCGCCAATCTCTTCCACATCTCAAGTGCTCTGCGTGATCATCTTCGTGACTCTTCAACTTCTCTGGTAGTTCAACCCCTGTGTCTAGCATCACTAGGTGTTAAGCCGTGATTCCTTTTTCTCTCTGGCAGTTGAGACTCCTTGTCTTCTCTGTTACAATCGAGATCATCCTTTTTGTTTTAGTTACAAGCTCAAAATCTCATCCAGTTGTCAATTTCCTCCATGAATCATCTTCATTCCACTGGTTGATTCCATGTGACTCTTCAGCTCCTCTAGAAATCACAACGAAGTCTCTCTGCATCCTCTAGTAGAAACCATCAATGGTTTCTAGCAGTTTCACTGTGTCGTGCAACAATAGCCCTCCGATCTTGTTCAAATTCGCCTGCACCATTGGATTGATTCCATGGGATCTTGCATTCATTTCGACATTTTGGCAATCAGAAATTCTGTGATGAGTGTCTCGACACTTCATTTCACAATTTCCGAAGTTTCGATACAGAACTTTTCTACACTAGCTCCTTCCCCAATATGACTATGGTCATAACCAAGCGCCTATGCAAAAAGCGCTTTTTGTGAATTCATGTTTCGTGAATCTGGAGATGAGGCATCTCGACTTTCCAAGTCGCGATCTTCGAAACCCGAATTAGAGCTTATATGGACTGACTCCTTCCTTTCTTGTGACCATGGTCTGTGACCACGGCTGTTAGGACCACATATTGTACCCTTTTTGCCCATACTTTTTGCTATTATTTTACCCTTCATCACCTGCATTTTGAATTATACTATCATTTCACCTGATCATTCCAAGGTATACAACGTCCTTTCTCATTATTTTATGCTTAATCCGTTCTGCATAATACTTTACATTACTTTTGAACCTAACCATTGATTAGAAGTGCAGAAGTGTCCATATTTGCAGAATAGTATTTCAGACCGATGTTGAAACATAGAACTGCCCAAGCCGTTGTTGAGCTGATGCTGATACATGGAAGCTGCTACACAGCCCAAGGACGCATATGCCGAACCACGGAGCTGCTACACAAGTCCGAGGATGCATATGCCGAAACACGAAGCAGTTACACGGTTCATGCAGATGCTGAGACACGGAGCCGGCACTTAGTTCAGAGCAGATGCTGAGATACAGAGGAGGTCGCCACGATGCTGAAACACGAGTCCTGACAGCTAGCAGTCAAGCCGACACAGGACACAAATTGCGTACTAAAAACAGCATTAGCAGCTATGTGAAGAAGCCGTTACACCAGCTGTAACAACAATGATTCGTCCAGCCCCTGTA
>ML811505.1:26266-52907 GCA_009831015.1 Picea engelmannii
GACTTTGTCACTTCACTTTATTATTTAAATAATCCTCTTTGACTTTGTCACTTCACTTTATTATTTAAATAATTTCGTCTTTGCAAGCACTTTGACTTTGACCTTTTGGGGCTTCAAGCCAACATATGAGGGACCTCCAACTTCGTAAGGACATAAGTCTCAAATCGTGAATATTTATGTGACATTCCACATACCACCGGAAATGGCTTGACAAGCACTATCCATCTAGGATAGTTTCTCTGACAAATTCACTGATCTTCATCTCATTATTCCACAATTAAGCATGAGTTCTCTAACCATACTACTAGGATAACTCAACCACAAAGTGTCTTCTCATGAGGGATTTCAACATAAAGGGACCACTTTGGAGTTAATCCATTTGTACTCCTTATCAACCGTGATAATATAATAATGAGTCATCTTTACATCAATCCAACTATGCATCATATATCAATGAAACCACATTGATCCATTTTCATCTATGCATCATATATCAATAACAACTCATTGATCCATATTCATCTATGCATCATATATCAATGGAAACTCATTGATCCATATTCATCTATGGATGACATCATATGACTATGACTTCCTTTGACATCAATCCATTGACATCAAGGACAATACATGATCCATCAATATACTATGACAAGACATTGTTCCTTTGACATTAATTCTTTGGCATCAATGACAATATGATCCAATAGAGTGTTGCATCTATATTATTCTTTGTAATCTAAGTAGTGCATATTCAATGTTTGTATATAAATTTTATTGCATGAGAGAGGCTCTAGGGAAATCTTATAAAAACCCCACTCTTGAGTCCTTTTGGAATGCTTTGATTAGAGAGCAATACAAGCTTGTACAACTTGGAGTGATCAACACTGCAGGTATCTCCAAAAAAGACTTAGTCACCCAACAGAAAGATAAACCCAAGAATCCCAAGAAGCAACATCCTCGCAAAAACAACAAGAAACATAAGGGTCCCAATCCCACTTAGACAGCTTTAGCTACTAATGGTGAAAAATGAGCAAAATCTAAAAATAAGAAGACTGACAAACATTTCAACTTTTATGATAAATATGGTCACGATGAGTCAAAATGTTTCAATAAGATGACAACTTTAGAAGTAGCGATGAAGAACCACAACATCCGTATTGATTCTACTACTTCTTCTTCTTCTCATGGACATGGAATTTTTTCTTCTGGTTTCTCCTTCATTGCAACTTCTACTTCTTCTTCTGATGAGTGGCTTATTGATTCTGGAGAATATTATCATATGGATAAGGATAAAGACATATTTTCTTCTGTAAATGAATGTAACACCAATACAATATTTGTTAGTGATGATAGATCTTTTAGTGCTGTAGGATCTGGAACATTTCAAGTAAATAATGGTCATTTCAATGATGTATTATGTGTTCCAAGTCTTTCTTGTAACCTTCTATCATTATATCAAATCACTCATTTAGGTGAAGATAAAACAATAGAGTTTTCACCTCACCAAGTTGTAATCAAGGATCTAAAATATCCTAAGCATGTTATTGCAAGTGGAATTGTTGATGATATTACCATGTTGTACAAGTTTGACAACTTTGGGTCATCATATTTTCCATTATTTTTTGTTGCTCATAGAGATGACTTGAGAAAACTTTGGCATGAGCAGTTTGGTCATCTAAACTATCACTCATTGCAACAAATATGTAATCAACATATGGTGACTAGTCTTCCTCTTTTTTCATGCAGAGATGGTTTTTGTGCCAGTTGTGTTCTCAACAAGCATCATCGGGACATTTTTGACAAACATGCCTCTTAGCATGCCTCGAGCCCTTTGCAACTTGTTCATAGTGACTTGTGTGGTCCACTTTAATATCCTTATTTTTCTAGGTGCAAGTATTTCTTAAATTTCATTGATGACTTTGGGTTTACTTATTAAAACTTAAGAGCAAAGTTTTTGACAAGGTTTTGGCCTACAAGGCCCTTATAGAAAAAAAATCTAGACATCAAATTCAAAGTTTAAGAATGGATAATGGAGGAGAATATGTGAACAATAATTTTACAAGTTACTACACTACACAGGGCATCCAAATGAAACACATTTTTCCATACACACCACGACAAAATGGTGTTTCTGAGAGAAAGAACCGCACATTAAAAGAAATGGAAAATCGTATGATCCAATCTAAGGGATTAAGTCTAAAGTATTGGGCGGAAGCCATCAACTATGAAAATTACATAGTAAATCACACTCCCACAAAGGATCTTAAAAATATAACACCAGGAGAAGCTTGGACTAAAATTAAACTAGATGTAAGTCACTTCCATGTATTTGGCAGTATAGCACGGGCTCACATTCCTGATGAGAAAAGGAAATCATTGCAGCCTAAAATTGAGAAGTGTATATTTGTTGGTTATTATAAAGATTTCAAAGGTTATAAAATTCTTCAACCACATTGTAATGAAATTATCATTAGAAGAGATTTTAAATTTGATGAAAATCTCTTGGCCTGCGAGCCTAATTCGACGATTATGCCTTCTTTGGCCTGTGAGCCATGTTCAACGTTTGTGCCTTCTTTTGTTCCTATTCTGGTTTCTTCTTCAGATGATGACATTGAGGATGAAATCCACCTCCGCGTGCTCACCTTCCTCTATATGAGTCCTTTGAACCTGAACTAGCACCAGCTTCACCACTTCCTAGATGGGTACGTTCAACATGAGAAGCAATTGGTGATTTTGTTGGTGATCCTTCATATGAATTTAAAACATGTTTAGAGTTCCATTGAGCCTCTTCTCTTTTGGCTCAAGTTTCATAGACTCATGATCTAAAGATATTTGTAGAATCTCCAGGTCATCCAGATTGGGATACACCAATTAATGAAGAGTATCCTTATTTAATGGAAAACAATACTTGGGATCTTGTACCTCTTCCAAAAGGAAGAAAACTTGTCAGATGTAAATGGGTCTACAGAACTAAGTATGCATCAAATGGAATTTTTGAAAGACACAAGACTCAGTTAGTTTCCAAAGGATTTTCCCAATTTGAAGGAATTGACTCTAATGAAAGCTTTTCCCTTGTAGAAAAATGAATTCCATCTGCCTTGTTCTTGACCTTGTTGCCTCACATAAATGGGAGGTCCATCAGATGGATGTTAAATCCTCCTTCTTTCATTGATATTTGCAAGAATAAATCTACATGGACCAACCTCCCGACTATGTCTAGAATGACTCTAGCCTTGTTTGTCGCCTTAAGAAATCTCTTTATGGTCTTAAGCAAGCTCCTCGAGCTTGGTATGCCAAAATTGACATCTTTCTTATTAACACTTGATTCTATAGATGCCATTATGATACTAATGTCTATACCAAGAAAGTAGGAAGCCATCTCATAATCCTTTTCCTTTATGTTGATGACCTTATCCTTATTGGTAGTGACTCAAAAATTTTAAACCATGTGAAAACCAACCTTAAGAATAAATTTAAAATGATAGACTTAGGATTTTTGCACTATTTCCTTGGCCTCCAAGTTTTGCAAACCAATGAAAGAATTTTTATTTCCCAGTCTAAGTATGCTTGTGACCTTCTTTGTCACTTTCACATGGCAGATTGTAAACCATTCGCTTCTCTCTTCTACTATGGAGTCAAGCTTGTTGCCACCTATAGTTCTCTCGAAGTTGATGCCACCTTGTATCGTCAATTAGTTGGTAGTCTCTTATACTTGACTCATACCCGTCCTGATATTTCCTTTGTTGTTGTTCTTGTTGCCGGATATATGAAAACAACCCATGAAAGCCATTGGAAAACAACTAAAAGGATACGTCTCTATGTCTGTGGTACAGCTCAGTTCGAGATACATTACAGTTTAGGGGGAACTCCTTTATTGGTTGGTTTCACTGATTCAGATTGGGTCGATGACCCTGATGATCGAAAGTATACTGCAGATTATGTTTTCAACCTTGGTTCAGGACCTATCACTTGGGCCTGTAAGAAACAACAAACTATTTCAATTTATTCAACAGAAGTAGAGTACTGAACAACGGTAAATGCAAGTCATGAAGTCTTGTGGCTTCGACAGATTCTTTCAGAGTTTGGATTCCAGCCACAACATTCGACCAACATTTGGTGAAACAATCAGACTGTCATCAAGCTCGCAAAATACCCAGTTCAACATTATCACAACTAACACATTGAGCTACACATGCACTTCATCAGAAAGATAATTCATGATCAAGTTATTGAAGTGCTATTTTTCCCTACAGATGATCAAGTTGCAAACATTTTCACAAAGTCTCTTACAGAAGAAAATTTTTCCAAACTTTGATATATGTTAGGAGTTCAGGAAGTTGTCATCAAGGGGGGATGGATCTAATGAATCCTTACTTCTCCTATTGTGTCACTATTGTAAATCCTTCAATCCTATCCCAAGTTGTTCTTAAGGGGGGATATTAGGATATTTAGACACTTAGGAGTTAGTTAAGATCTACTTGGTCTAATGTGTCGTTAGGTAAAAATGTGTTTCTTTAGTATGCATTTGTATTTAGGAAATCCAACGGTCACGATATGTTTCTGACATAGAGTGATATGACAGTTCATATTCTCCTCGATATTAACGGCCATTGATTCGTCGCTTAACACCCAATTGGTCCATGAACTCTATTTAAAGAGAATGGAGGGTCATTCTGCGATGATCGATTGTGAGAAACTCTCTAGTAAAATCTCTCTGTAATATTTTTATTTTGCATTAATAAATTGCTCCAAGTGGCCATGTTGGCTGGGGTCGTGGATGTTTCCTTGTAGGGGTTTTACCACATCAAAACATCGATGTGTTGATATTTGATCTGGTTGTGGGAGTGGTTACTAAAGTTGTTTGTCCTCTGTTTGAATACCTGTGTTGTTGTGTATTTTTAAGGCTACAACCATACAAAAAAATATCCCTCAAGCAAAAAAATAAGGAAAATAAATTAGCACCCAAATATTATGGACCCTATAAGGTTTTGCAAAGGATTGGAAGTTTGGATTTCAAATTGGAGTTGCCTCCATATTCACGTGTACATCCAGTCTTCCATGTTTCTTTCTTAAATAAGGTCATTGGCAACAAGATCCTAGTCCAAATTATTTTACCAAAGATTAATGAAGAAGGGAAAATAATACTAGAACCATAAACAATCCTTGAAACAAGGATTAAACAATTGATAAATTGAGAAATTATAGAGTACCTCGTCAAATGGAAGAACCTACCAGTGGAAGAGGTGACATGGGAAGATGATTTCTTCTTGTATAAGCACTTGTGGTTAGTCAAGTGTTGAGAACAACACTTGATTAAAGGGGAGCAGCATGTTAATCCCTAGACAAAGCCCCATGTTATGTATAAAACCCCTTATTAAGCCCTAGATATTGAATTATTACATTTCTAGTGTTATATGTGTAGGTTGGATAGAACCCTTCATTGCACCCTTTCATCATAATTGTACCCTTTGTCTCCTATATATACATCAAGGAGACCTAGTCTTAGGATCATGATATCTCATCTTGTACATTCAATATATTGTAAAAGGAGGTTTCCCCCTCGAAGTGGACTATTACTCATTGACTTTTTATCATTCTCAAGGCGTTGGTTCATAACAAAACCAAACCAAGGGAGGGATAATGGAAATCGATAAGGATGTAAAACATAAAGTATGGGTTAAAATATGGAAACCCTACACCTCTCAAAGCCCCCCAATAATACAACTATACCAAAGAGAAACAACACTTATCCAGGAGATGATGACGACCACTGATGTGAAACAAGGAAAAAGACACAAACCTAGAGCATCATGATTCATTATCTGACTCAACCAATGGTCACTACTTTCATGTCAAATACATAAGTCATTAACACTTGATATGAAGCACTGAAATAATGTACCTCATGTATGTCAAGCACCATAATCGTCAAATGTGAGTGATTTGAGCACAATGTGGGAAGCATCTTAGTCAAGTGTCTATGGAAAACCATGGATCTTGAGCATTGAATTGTTATCCGTGATATGGATCATAGGAGAAAAATATCCTCTAATTAACCCTAAATGTCAAGGGGTAACATAACACATTGACCCTGCCATGTGTAAGTAGCTTGGTTAGATGTCAAATTTGTTTCTTCCATGGTTTCAAAAGTGCCAAGCTAGAAACAAATAATTTTCCATTAATATTCTACTAAATTTCAATCAATCTATTGTTATACAACCATTTTACCAACAACTCCAAGTAAACAACTATTTCACATAACTAAATGGTGAAGTATTTACTCTTGCATGGAAGGTGATAAGGTTGAAATCTCTATCTCCCATATTAAAGTGAATATCTCCCATATTAAAGTTAATATTTATATAACATTAATGCAAAGTTATGGAGTTATGGTTCATAACTTCCCAATTAATCAATTGGAAGAAAAGTTGAAATCATATTTCTATCGATACACATGTGATATGAGTTGAGTTAATCTTCTTTCATTCAATTGTTTGAAAAATGGATAACCAATAACCTATCATGAGAAATTGTTACACTATGACTATATGTCCATCATATATAGGAAATGGGTTTGCTAATAAATATCAGCATTTGAGAATCTTATAAGTGTGTATACCCAAAATGAACACTTGAATAATTTAATTGAATTTTATTTTTGAGTTGGCAAAATTCAAAACTTGAATAAACAATTTATTTTTGATTTTGTTTTTTTGGGCGAAGTCCAAGATTTAAACATAAGTCGAGGTTTTCAATATTTATAAGCATGTAATATCCACAGATCCATATAAGAAAAAGCTATGTTTATGACATGTGGAAAATTCGTAATTCCTTTAAAATGGGTTTGATATTCTTGTTGGTATTTTACTTAACATCTTTTGAGTAGATTTACTCAAAAGAAATCTCTTTGGTTGGAGTTTTTAAATTTGTTTGAACTATTCAAGGAGTTTTTAAATTTGTTTGAACTATTCAAAACTGAAACATAAATTTATGTTAATTAATAATAATTTATGTTAATTAATAATAATATAAAGTGTTTATAGAGAACATGATTGATTAAAGATAATGCTTGATTATTTTATTAAGAAACATATAAATTTTGAGTTTACAAAGTTCAAGACTCAAACGTAAATTCATGTTAATGATATAGTGTTTGTAGAGAACATGATTGATTAAGGATAATGTTTGACTACCTCATTAAGAAACATACAATCTTGATTTATTTGTCATTTCATATGGCTTGTTTATATAAAAGTTATTCATTTGGATTTTGGATTTTTATTGTAGTCATGTTTTTTTATATGATATTTTGAGTGAGAAAATTTTCTTAGTGATCAATAATTTGTATAATTTTTTAAGGAATCATTTTTTATTATTAATGGAATTGAGATAAGAATTTTGGTAATTTGTTTTTGAACGAATGGAAAAGTTAAACCAAACACACTAACCATATTTTGGTCATATGTTAAATTTATTGGTTTTATAGTTTTAAAAATATTACAATAAAGATGAATACATTTCCATAAATATAATTTAAAAATATATATAAACAACAATATATTTATCACAATTATATATAAATAACAATCTAAACAACTAATATACTTAAAATATATGAAACAACAATATCTAATGAATATATTTTAAAAATATATATAAACAACAATATATTTATCGCAACTATATATAAACAACAATCTAAACAATTAATATACTTAAAATATATGAAACAACAATATCTAATGAATTCACAATATCTCTAAAATAGATTTGTTTTTTATTATTAATGGAATTGAGATAAAAATCTTGGTAATTGTTTTTTGAACGAATGGGAAAATTAAACTAAACACACTAACCACATTTTGGTCATATGTTAAATTTATTATTTTTATAGTTTCAAAAATATTACAATAAAGATGAATACATTTCCATAAATATATTTTAAAAATATATATAAACAACAATATATTTATCACAACTATATAAACAACAATTTAAACAATTAATATACTTAAAATATTTAAAACAACAATATCTAATGAATTCACAATATCTTTAAAATGGTTTTTTTTTTTTCTTGACATATTTGTTATTCTTTTTAACATATTTTCCATAAATCCATTGAACAAAGGATTCATCTCAGTTAAAATTTTTGAATTGGAATTGAGAAACCTCAAAGCTCATATAAATTTATATGAATAATTTAAATTAAAAAAACAAAAAACAAAAACAAATATAATTCATATAATTTTTGAATTGGAATTGAAAAACCTCAAAGCTCATATAAATTTATATGAATAATATAAATTAAAATAAATAAATAATATAATTCATATAATATAATATTTGTATTAAAAAACCTCAAAGCTCATATAAATTTATATGAATAATATAAATTAAAAATAAAAATAAAAAAATAATTCATATAATATAATATAGTATTGTATTTGTAGAAAAGATGATGTAGTTTAAAAAATAAACATAATTCATATAAACGATATATTATTTGTAGAGAAATATTAATATTTGGTTATCTTAGTGATAAACATATAAATTTATTTTGATTTATTTTTCATTTCACATAGTTTATTTATATTAAATTTATTTATTTGGATTTTTAAATTTTATTGAATGGATAATCATTATTTTGATGTTTTGGGTGAGAATTCCAGTTAACAAAACTATATATAATATTTTAAATAATTTTTAATTTGTTTTAATGTGATTTTGATATAAATAAGTGATGTTGTTTAATTTTAGATATTAAGATGAAGTAAAAAATATATTTTTTGAATAAGTAATTATGATAGCAGATATATAACATGTTAAAGTCATTTAGAATTTGCATATAATTTTTATTTTGTTAAAAATATTGTTTGGACAAACATTTCCATTCACAAGAGGGGAAAATTTTCTTAAGAAGATTTAAATTTTAATGGAAGAATAAGACCAACCCTGTTGTGGGTGGGAAATCCCTCCTACGGACTAGCACTAAGGGTTTTATCATGCATGCAGAAATGACCTAAATATTCTTACTTTTTACCATCATCCCATGCCTAGACTCCCATTACTCATATGTAAATACAAGGCTCAAGAGATTAAGATGATGTACCTTATTCTTCGTGTTTGATGTCGATCCCTTTTCGTGCTTGGTCGTTCTTTGACCGCAACTCTCCTCCCAATGCTGACCTGCATTCACTAAAAATGAACAAAGAACTCCACATGCATTTGATCTATGAACTAATGGGTTAGAGATTTAATCAATCATACAATCAATATTCCAACAATGACAATCTCATATGGTGGGACGAGCAATTCTTTTATTAACTTCACAATGATGCCTTATAATGATAAAGTCGACTACTGCTCCTCGATCCTGGTCTTGGGCTCTTCTTCCACTGTCTTCCAACTGCTTTTCTATATACTTATCTTTGCACAAGGATGGATAAAGGTTGGGACAAAGTGAATTCTCAATTGGGTATAGTTTTTTACTACGATTCTCCTCTTCCAAATGGGACCCCTAACCCTTCTTTTATAGGCTAGAAGAAGCTAGGTATTTGGTCAAATTTTTGACCATGCATGGCTGAAAGGTTTAGTTAACTTATCCAAAGTTGTGTGTTCCATCAATAACTTTCATTTTTCCATGCTTTTGTAGGTACACACGGGCTGTCTTGGGTCAACCAGCGTGTACACGCGTATAGTAATGGAGTAGGGCACGTGAGTCTTTATAAAAGGGGTTTTTAAGAAGAGTTGTTCAACAATGTTTTGGCAAAGAAGGAATCTGAGATGGCCTGATGCCAGGTAAGCATGTCTGGTGCAAATTAGGTTTATAACAGATGCCCCCTAATGTGTGAGGACAGAAGAGCATCTGATGGCCGAAATACATTAACAATCTTCACCGATGTGTTGAACAAGTGAGCCCAGGGACCAGAAATCGGGAGGTGGTGTCTGCAAAATAATAATTGTCTCACCGATGTGGGCATACCCATGCTCGGGATAAAATACAATCATGGCTACCAATCAAATACATTGTAGATCCATGTCATATAACTATATAAAGTGTAGCCGCGAGCAATACACAACGGAGCTACATCTCGAAATTAAAAATATATACGTGTAGAGTATCCATCTTCTAGAAGCTGATAAGGCCTGATGGCTAGAGATGAGGTCTTTAGAGCTTGAGCAACAACTTCAAAATCTTCAAAACTTGGGTAGGAGTGTAATATGAGTGTACGACTTCACTACCCAGAGGTATTCGACGGGTCATCGGTCATGGACTAGAGAATATTAATGATCAGACTGAAGGCTTCATTGATTTCGAACAAAGACTTGATTGGACGTTCAAGGTGGTCGAGCATGAGGGCAAGAGACAAACTGCAGAGGGGCCAAATCAGGCTTGGTAAAAACTTCCCTTGGACAATAGCATGACAAATGATGAGACTCAGGCATCGTGGCATTGACATAAGTTTACGAGGCAGGAGGAAACACAAACTCTCCATATGTTTGGAAGAATAACCAAACCAAGGAGGACACAACTCTATGTAGCGAGAACAATTTCCTAAGGTCGTATTAAATCCTAGAGTTTGACGAACAAATGAATAGATGTGCTTTATCCAAGAGTGACTCATTATGCTGCCAATAAAAGAAAATAATTCCGTTTCTCTTTTTGGGGTATATTTGATTTTTTTTTGTCTTTTTCAGTAATTTTGGAAAAAGAATAAAAGAATATTACGTTAAAAAGGAGGGATGAGTGTTACAAACATACAAGTTCGAGGCGCAAGGAAAATACTGATGTTCAAAGGATACTCGGGAAAAATCCTCCAGGGGACAAAGGTGTCAAGATGCAGAGGCAACGTGCTACATGGCTTGCGTATAAGACATGCTTTAGATGGTTCAGTTGAGAGAAACATGGAGCCGACATTAGGCCAAAGATGTGGGTATGCAAATGCGATTAATAAAACACACAATGGTAACGTCCTTCGATGTAAGTTTAACGATCCGAGAGAAGGTAAGCTCGACGGGTTTTCATATTTAGAGAGTCTAAAAAACGTAGAAGGAGACTCCACTGGGGTACCTTTTTTGAAGGTAGTCTAGTCAGTTTGAAAAAGGGGTAAACTAGCATCGACAATACATCTATTCAAAACCATTTTAACGAGTGTGATAAAGACAAGATCACTTGACCATTTTTTCATTTTTGAGTCTGAAAAAGTCTTAACTATGGACTCCGTCAGGAATGTTCTTTTGGACCATTTTAATGAGTGTGAAAGAATAAGGTCACTCGATGATCTTTTCAATTTTAGGGAGTTTGAAAAGATCTTAACTATGGACTCCATGGGGGTTCCTTTTTCATACATTTAGTCCCTCAGGCCCGAAAAAGGGTTAAAATGATACCTGAGAGTACTCTTCTAGAGAACTAAAGTTCCTTAGAGTATACATTTGTTCGTACAGTTGGTTGTCCGGACTGAAAAAGGGGTAAACTACTGCCGGACAGACATGACTTCAAATTTCAGTTTAACGAGCGTGAAAGGCCACAAGATCGCTCAACAATATTTTCATGTTTAGAGGGTCTAAAAAGGGCTTAAAAGAAGACATGTTATGTTTTTTGGGAGTCCTGAGGGTGAGGTCAAGAGTGAAAATGAATCATGCAAATGAGGCTCAAACTCATAATCAGGAAAAACTATGGAGGACTCCCGAGCCTATAGTCATTAGTGACAACATGGACATCGTCATGCAACCAGGATCTACCTAGGGAATCCATGTTATGGTAGGCTCTACCACAAAATTACGACACTTCTAAAGCAGTAATGAGGGTTCTATGTCGCAACTCAGTGGGATCGATCCTATGGCAAAGAGGAAAAGACAACGAGATGCATAAAGTGGGGGTGGAATCCTAACTTAAATGCAACGAGCTGGAAAAAATGACTTTTTACCAAAGGACCATCCAAATGCCCAAATCTCAAAAAATTTCCAAATACCCAAAGGAATACCTCCCTTGATCATCCAAAGAAAACTCCTGAACCATCTTAAATGATTTTCAGTTTAGAAAAAATGACAAAAGGGTTCGAAAATTGACAAAAAAGGGCCTATGGCAGAGATTGAGGATCTGTCACCATCTATGCAGCCTCATGTAGTGGGGGCACCACAGATGTGGGTTCGACTATTTCGGCATTTGGCAAACACTGTTGATCATTACAACAGGGCCCACAGGCCCTGACCTTAGTTAGTCTAGACTTTTCACATGCTGAGAGCACTACTTGTATATATTGTTTGAGGGCATAAGCCCCATGAATCGTTATTGGTCATACTTTTGAGGCGCTCGCGTCCACCTATGTACTCTAATGATTATGATATTATATATGGATTTTTATGTCTTTTTGTGTCTTATGGATCATATTTTCCTTTAAAAATGTATTTACATGCTTATGTGTATGTCTTTTTATATGTGTGCGAGATGTCAGTCTAAAATTTGATTAGCTAGAGTATCTGTAATTTGGTTTAATCTCCTAGGAACATGAAAATATGTAATATAATCAAAGCTTCGTTCTAAGAGATGTACCCTAAGGAATCATCGGTGTAAAGTTGGATCATGAACACGGTAGACTCTATTTAACTGAGATACAACTAGTTGAACGTATAAATAGACCCGGAGATGAGAGATACCAAATGACAGGGCGTTATGAAACAAATCAATAAATGCATTGTACTCGACGACATTGTTTGTGGTGTCACCTAAGAATATACCTCCGGAAGATAATAACTGGCCTCAAGGTGTAAAAATTACCCAAGTTGTGGAGGCAAGCCTCCGAGTGTGCCGGCTAGCACCGTTTGCGTACCCAATGAACACCTCTGATTCACTTGACATCTGCCACAGTGACAAAAGATAACATCAAAAATGACACGTCCATAATACTAAAAGAAACTAGAAAGTAATAGTACAAAGACTATACATATGTTACAAAAAGTTACCTAAGGTGACCTACCTATGAGTAATACTTCTTGAGGTAGAGCCCATTTCTAGGCTCCACCAAATCATTTCCCTCAAAGTCGACCAGACGATAAGCGCCCTTTTTTAGAACTTCTTTTATGATGAAAGGTCCGAACCACATGGGTTTGAATTTTCCTGCCCCCAGGGGGTCCTTATCTTGGTCATAGACTAGGACAAAGTCGTCTTCAGAGAAAATCCGAGGACGAACAGACCGATCATACTGACACTTGACTTTATGTTTGTGAGCCTCGTTGGCCAGGGCCGCATCATGACGTTGCTCATTGAGCCACTTAAGGTATAATAACCATTCTTCAAGTGGAGAAGTGTCTAGCAATAACTGTATTGCCAACTTTAGGGACAATATCTAACATTCAATAGGAAAGACTGCTTCCAGCCCGTAAACAAGTTGAAAATGTGAGAAACCGGTTGCAGTCTTAACAGACATTCTGTAAGCCCATAATGCCGACTATAACATCAAATGCCAATTTGACTTGGCTGAGTTGATTGTTCATTGTAGGATGGTCTTAAGAGATTTATTTACAACTTCCACCTGACCATTTTCTTGGGGGTAGTAGGGCGACGAATGTTCTTGCCACAACCCAAGCTTTGATGTTAACTCAATCATCATCTTGTTTTGAAAGTGATTTCCATGGTCAGTGATAATCTCTCTCAGGATGCTGAAACTTGCTATTATCTAGTTGAATAAAAAGAGAGCCGCAGTCTCTCCATCATCTTTAAATGTTGGCATAGCTTCGACCCATTTCGTGAAGTAGTCTATGGCTACAATGATATAATGGTGCCCCCTTGATGAAGGAGGGTTGCATGTAGTGTAATCAATCCCACACTTGGTGAAGGGACCAACTGTGATGATAGGAAACATGGGAGTGGGATGTGCCCTCATCTTTTGAGAGAAGATCTAACATGGGTGGCACTTCTTGACCAATTCGATACAATCTTTGATTAGTGTCGGCCAGAAGTAACCTGCTCGTAAAATCTTTTGGGTTGTTGCCAACCCAAAAAAATGACCGCCACATGCTCCGGTGTGGCAATCATTAAGCACGATAAATACTTCTTCATGAGTGAGACATCGGCGTAGGATGCAGTCTACACCTCTTCGATGCAACATATCATCGAATATGAGATAATTCTTGGCCTGATGGCGTATACGGGGACGCTCATCATGAGAAGCAGAGGTGGGGAACTTCAAAGTCTGGAGATAGATAAGCATATATCCATACCAACGATCCGAATATGTGATAAAAAATGTATCTCCTCTGATAGGCGACTCTTCGGGCACAACATCACCTGACTCAACCGGAAGTTTCAAAATAAGTTCTGCAAAGACCAGTGACTTTTTAGATTTCATTGAAACGAAATCTAAGTCAAATTCCTGGAGGATGACTATCCATATACTAATTTTTCTACCTATTACCCGTCGTGTCAACATGTATTGAAACGGATTCACAATGGCAATGATGGTGGTCTTGCAAAACATAACATAATGACAGAACTATTGAACAACATGGACTGCTGCCAACGCAAGTTTTTTGATATGAGAATAATTGAGTTCCGGTCCGACTAGGCCTCGGCTCAGGTAATAGATCACATATTTTGGGAACAAATAATCTTCCTGAACTAAGACCATGCCAATGGTTGACTCTGCTACAACCAGGTATAATAAGAAATCTTTGTTAAAGTTAGGTGGCCAAAGCAGAGGGGTAGTTGTGAGGGCATGTTTCAACGCTTCGAAAGAGCGTTGAGCGGCATCATCCCAATAAAAAGGAATGTATTTATTTAGTAAGCACATAAATCCCTTTGTGATCTCGACATAGTTAGCGATGAAATGCCTTAAAAAATTATCCTTGCCCTGTAGACTCTGAAGTTGAAGGATTGTGCGTGGGGGAGGCAACTGAATTATTGCCTCAACCTTGAGAGGATCAACCATGATCCCTGTTTTTGACACTATGAAACCTAAAAAATGTCCTGATGCTACGGAAGTAGCGACATCGCTCAAAGATAAGTCAGAGGTGTGGGATGATCTGTTCTCTTGCAAGATCTATATGTTAAATCATCTAAATAGGCCTCGACTATATGCTTGAGATCATGAAAAGAAAAATACATGGCCCGTCGAAAGGTCGCTCCAGCATTTTTGAGACCAAAGGGCATATTACGATACACAAATGTACCCCATGGACAAATGAATGTCGTTTTGTGCTAGTCTTTGGGTTTGATTTGTATTTGATTATATCTTGAAAAACCATCCATGAAAGAGAAGGCCTCGCAACCTGTACATTCATCAATTATCTGGTCGATGAATGGTGTGGGAAAATTATCTTTTGGACAGGCCTTGTTCAGATCATGAAAGTTTGTACATACATGAATCATGTCTTGTTTCTTATTGACCAGCACAGGATTTGACACCCATTGGGTCAAATGGATAAGATAGATAAAACCAGATTTTAGCAGTTTCTCAACTTCAACCTTAATGGTTGCTGCTTTCCTGGGATTAACTGGACGAAGCTTCTACAGAACAGGATTGTCATCTGGATAAGTTGTCATTTCATGTTCGACTATTTTTGGATCGATGCCTGGAATTTCCTCGTAAGACCAGGCAAAAATGTCACGAAATTATTTAAACAGATCTGTGTAGATTTGAATCTCTTTGGGGGAACAGTCAGCTCCGACGAAATTTTTTTCCATGACACCAGGGGTTCTGGAGATATTAATCGGTATGGTTTCAGCGATAGTTTCCATATTACCCTTGGCATAAACCTCATGTGTAGCTAAGGGATTAATAGGATGAGACCTATCTCTAGTCATAGTCAAGGTAAATTCTCCGACTTCCATTCTGGCTAACTCTGGGAGGAAGTATGATATGTGATGGAGATTGTCCCTGGGTTTGTCTAGACTAGTCATTGCTTCAATTATTGCTTCGTCGGAAGGCAAGACTAAATCTAATGAATCGGTGTCAGTGAGAGAACCTTGAGCCCAAATAGGCTCTAGAATCAGATCTAACTCTTGTGCAGGAGTTGGATCTGTGTCGGCCGAAGCTTGCTGGACTAAAGAGTACGCTACTTTAGCCACAGATAAGGGAATGGACATGCCAGGGTGCCCTGTCCCTTCCATCGTGGACGATGGGGAAGGAAGTATCCACGGATCATTGAATTAAGTCATGCAAAACGATGAAACTTGGAAAATCTCAACCTTATGGTGGTCAGATATGAACTTGACATCGCCTTGAGGGGGTGGGTAATCGAAGGTACCCATCAAAGATGGGCACAAACCAACCCCTATGTTGACTACGCCTGGTTGGGGATTATCGATCATCAGGATCGTGGATACCCCCAATGAAGGGTCGGGTCTGGAGAAAGACAATTGATCAATGGTCACAATCCGATGCTCATGTGGAAACAACAAGACCTAGAAAACTGTAGCAACCACTGCTTGCAAGGTGTAAGTACAACTCCTTCCTAACAAGAGATCTTAGTCGAGGGACGTGTCGGCTACTTATACCTCGACGCACACGATCTTCCCTCCTAATTGCATGGGGAAAAAGGGAATGATACCATGTGGTTGGAACGAATGACCGTTGAAAGTAGTGAGAAGAGTAGGTGACAGAGACAAAATGGGCTGGCCAATGGCCTTCCAACATGCCAATGACATAACGCATGTCGAGGTGCTCTCATCAACCACCGTACGAAAAATGTTTCGAGTAAAATTTTTCGTGGGGTGAGCCACTACTATCTAAAATTCTACGTGGTAAGGCAGACGAGGTTTTAAGTTGGTTGTATCTAACATGATTGTACCCATATTACAAGTCTCGGTAGATCCTAAAGAAGTTAACAAAGCTTTCCTCTGGGAAGGGCAGCTTTGGAGGACCTCCAAAGCAGACATCGCACAAGGGGTTTGAGACAAATCCTCCACCATAGAATAGTTCTGGGCAGCCCTTGCATTTGGTTTGTGAGAAGCTTTCTTGAATTCACCTTTTGGGATGCGTTTCATTGTTTCACCCAAAGTCTTCTTGATATGGAGAGGAAGAGATGGGAGTTCGACCTCTTTTCCCTTCTCAGAAGTGCTTGGTTTACTGTAGTCATGTGCTCTAGTCGATATAAAAGCATCTCCCTTCATCATATACACATTCGTAGATGCGGGATTGTTCGAAGACGGAGAGGGTCCCTGACTGCCCCCTTCCGCGCTTGTAGAGGCCTGGGTTAGGTTTTGCCCATGTTGAAATGGATTGGTTAACATGGCAAGTTGTTGCTGTGTCACAAAATTTTGGGCCTCTGCAAGCCGAGGACATTGGTGGGTCAGGTGGTCTTCCATGCACAGGTTGCACAGATACCTCGCCTTCCGTTTCTCAGTGTTTCCCTCGCCGACAGTATTAGTGGGTTTCTTATCCCCCTTACCCTTCTTACGTTGTTTTTTCTTTCCTTCAGGTTGTTGGGTGGCCTTTGGATTTGTTGATTGCACTGTGTGTACATCCAATGTTTGGGTAGAGGGAGCAACCAAAATAGTAGTTTGGCTGGCCGCTGTGTGTTGTATAGACAATTTTTGCAATTGCTTCGTCAGTTGCTCAGCGAGCTTTGTTTGTGCTGAACCAACAATACCATCGGCATGTGGTCCAACTCTCTATTTGGTTTTATCAAGTATGGAGTGTGGTGCATCTACCATGATCTCATATAATAAACCGGACTGAGAGTAGATTAGCTCAAGCTGTTGAGCTCTCATGATGGCATCTTCTTCAGAAAATACTCCCGATGTTGCGACGTCTTTGGATAACTGTGGGAACAAAGACTTAAGGAACCACTCAAGCATGAATGTTGGTGGGACTGGCACCTTAATTAAACTCTTCCAGCATCTCCATTCTTGGATGTGATCAGAGATATGGTCCGCTTTTGTCTGGTCAAAATTGGCCAACAATTTTGTGCCAACGCCGTATCTCACAGGTAGTTGGAAATGGTTTAGGAAATCCATTTCCAATTCACCGAAGGAAGAGTATCTTGAGCAGTCGAGCTCAATGCACCATTTCATGGCACTCCCAATGAGAGTAAGTTGAAACAATCACAAATGTACGAAGTCATCTTTCAATGAGTTAGACGAGCACCAAAGATGGAAGGTGGTCACATGATCTCCTGGATCTTCGTTAGGCTTGGCTTCAAACTTTAGTATGTCCGAAGGGAACTTTGTCGGCATAGGGGGCCAATGTGGATAATGACAGATAGGGTCATTCAACAACCTTGTCAAGTCTGGAAAATGAAAGGTTTCCAGGAAAGGTAGTTTGGGTTGTTGGTGATAACCATGGAAAAAGGGACCTGGAGTTTGACTGGAACCAGGTTGCCAAGAAAAGTTCGGCTGCTGGCCTGGGTTCTGGTAAAAACCATGGCCATGACCAACTTACAGATTCTGTGTGTGAGGAGACATCATTGACTGATTCCCAAAATAGGACATAGATGGTTGGGCATGCATTACATTCAGAGGACTTTGGGAAAGGTTGCTCCATGTCGATCCCATGGGGATAGGCATAGTACCTTGTCCGGGGTTCCATTGGTTGTGAAAAGAATTGCCCTAGATCAACATTCCTGACAAGGGAACTGATCCCTGCCAAGAATTCCAAGGCCCTAATGCAGAAGAAGTTCCTGGGTTTTCCCCCTGTGCAGGAATAGTACCCTGCATAAGAATAGGTTATCCGTAACCGGGATTGCCCTCAGTCAGGAAAGTAGCTAACGAGAAAGTGTTGTTACCAAATGCACCAAACAAAGAAAATAGTGTCGAACCTACCAACATATTATGAGAAGGTGGTCCTTGACTCCCTGCTCCAAATAAACTATGGTGTGAGGGTGGCCCGGCAGATGGCTAGTGGGTGCCACTGAGCGAAGGGGACGAAGGATGTATATGACCTCCCCCATAAGGAAAAGCGTTAAAAGGAGCTGAAGTGCTCCCCATGTGTCCTTGCAGAGGAGCGTTAGATCTCCCTGCCCCCAGACCTAAAGTTTGTGAAGTGGAGTAACAAAGTACATGACTTGTACCTGAGCTAGGCATCCCGTATGAGAATGGAAGGCCTGTCACACTTGGTGTGAAAGGGGCTGTGGTCACCGCCATAGACGGGATTGGACCATTATTCGAGGTAGAGGCGGTCGAGACCATGCATGCTTGGACCAGTGATGGTGGGTTAGGAGGTGAAAAACCCGTTGTGGTGACAACCATAGTGGGAATAAAAGAATTCCCAGAAGAAGTGACAACATTTGTTTCCATTGTTGCGTGTGACACTGTCTGGCACTTGCAAGGGTGAATCGGTACAAAGATGGGTGCCGAAAGATCAGTGGTTGGAGTTTCGGATGGACCAAGATATTTCTCTCCGAAGTCTAAAACGGTCGTTTCCTCCGGATGTTGGTCGGGTACAATTTCTTGTGACTCGGTCGCTTCAAAAGACCATTGTTGGTCTAGATTTCACCTTAGTGGTGGCGGAGGTGGCTCCAGTGTAACCGATGATAGGCCCATAAGACTTCATGACTGGTGGCGCTCGTGATCCTCCACTGTGTGAGAAGATCAAAGACACACTAGGGCTTTCTATTCGTTCAAAAAACAACACACACTAAAAAGGTCCCTCCAAGATAAAACAAACAAACACTAAACTAGTCGGAAGAACAATTACAACAACCAATAGTAGAGCAACTTACCGGTGCAAGTGCAACTCAAACAGGGAAGCACCCTCTGGGTATACTCTACAAAGAGTGGTCCGATGTCTATCCTAGGTACCGCGGTATACCCCGCAGTCACCTGTGTATGTCTCTAAAAATATAGGCAACTAGGTTGCCAACGCGTGAACAGTCACCAGGCAGGTACAGTTGAAAGTCGGGTAGACCACAATGAGCAGGGTATCGAGCCTGAAACTTGTCAAGGGTATTGAAGGAAAGTGGTATGGAAGACAACTGAGGACCTCGAATAGATTCGAGACCCACGAAGCTTCGTGGTAAATGCAATTGACGTAATCCCAAGACAAGCCCTCTATATGTGTTCTCCACTACGATTGGTCCAGCTTTGGAGGGGTTATCTCTGCTACCTTTCCACATGTGACCTCATGTTTAGCCCTTGTGTTAGAGGGGGTTCCCAGATAACTTTCATGATACTGGACTTTGACACTCCCTAACTCAGACTCCAATTTTTGATGTAATGGCCTTGAAGAGTTTCCTGTCCAACCTAATTCAAGGCCCTAACCCTAAACTAGTTGGTTAACCCTACAAATATAAAAAGTCTAATGAATTTTAATTTAACGTTAATTTTTATAGCTTGTCTTAAGTCAAAGGTTATGAAAGTGAAACTAGTGATGTTTGAAAGACGAAAGAAAAATAAACAGAAAGCTAGAAACAAAATAACTTCACTTGACTCAAATCTTAAACAACTTTTCAAGCTTAAATTTTTTTCTAAGATCTTTGGACAACAAACTCAAAGCAGGATTTCACTTGACTACAAGCTACTTATGATCTAGTAAACCGTCAAGAACTTATGAAAACAAATACTTTTCCCTGGTTACTAATGCAAAACAACACTATTTAACCAAACATTTTTTATTTTATTTTATTTTATTTGAATGCTCACAAAGCAAAAAGGAAAAATATCAACAAATAAAAGCCAAGAAAACTTCTGTCCCAAGCGTAGATTGCAAAGAGTCACTTTAAAAATCACACACAAGCAAATTAAAATTGGAGTCTCACACTTGTCTAAAAACCCTATAAAAGAAAATTTTGAGGAAAACTTCTTAATGAAAAAGAAAGCTATTGCTGTGATCAAACCTTAGTTACTGACCGCTATGACAAAGACCCAAAAACCTGAGAGGTATAACTCTTGTCAAAGGAAAGGATGACTGCCTCACCTTCCACAAAAATTTTCTCCACAAGCACACGGTTGAAAGTTCAACAACAAGCATGTGCATGCGAGCTGTGTAAAGTCAGAGTGCATGTACACATGTGCTGGCCTTATATAGGCTATGTGTATCTCTGAAACTCTGAGACAAATGAAAGGCCAAGAAATCCATCCCAGGAAGAGACTACTGGTACTGAGAACTAGGATCTCTTGAAGACTCAGACACTTACTTTAACAGAAAAAAGAAAACAATTCAAGGAAAACTTCATAGAACAAACCAATCTAAGGTGAAACCTAAGCTATAGACTGCAAACAACAAAGACTAGAAAGAGTTCTAGAAAACCCATGAGAAGGACTATTTCTGACAGGGGAGAGGATGACTGCCTCTCTAAAAGATTTTTTCTAGAATCATACAAGCGACTGACACTTCCTCAGCTAGCATGTACACGCGGGCTGTGAGAAGGTAGGGTGTGGGTACACGCGTGCCGACCTTATACAGGCCGCGTGTACCTCTGTGGGTCTTGAAAAAGAAAAAGAAAATGCAGTCAAGAAAAGAAACAGAGATAATTGGTATGGAAGACAAGAATCTTTGTTAGCTCAAACTTTTGTAGAAACTTCAAAAACAAGGAATGAAACCAGTTTTTAAAAATACCCAAAAATATTCCCAGAAACCCTAGAGATCCCCAGTATGGTCGCCAATTCTGTTGTGGGTGGGAAATCCCTCCTACAGACTAGCACTAAGGGTTTTATCATGCATGCATAAATGACCTAAAGATTCTTACTTTTTACCATCATCCCATGCCTAGACCCCCATTACTCATATGTAAATACAAGGCTCAAGAGATTAAGTTGACGTACCTTATTCTTCATGTTTGATGTCGATCCCTTTTTGCGCTTGGTCGTTCTTTGACTGCAACTCTCCTCCCAATGTTGACCTGCATTCACTAAATATGAACAAAGAACTCCACATGCATTTGATCTATGAACTAATGGGTTAGAGATTTAATCAATCATACAATCAATATTCCAACAATGATAATCTCATATGGTGGGACGGGAAAAGCAATTCTTTTATTAACTTCACAATGATACCTTACGATGATAAAGTTGGCTACTGCTCCTCGATCCTGGTCATGGGCTCTTCTTCCACTATCTTCCAACTGCTTTGCTCTATACTTATCTTTGCACAAGGATGGATAAAGGTTGGGACAAAGGGAATGCTCAATCAGGTATAGTTTCTTTACTATGATTCTCCTCTTCCAAATGGGACCCCTAACCCTTCTTTTATAGGCTAAAAGAAGCTAGGTATTTGGTCGAATTTCCGACCATGCATGGCTGAAAGGTTTAGTTAACTTACCCAAAGCTGTGTGTTCCATCAACAACTTTCCTTTTTCCGTGCTTTTGTAGGTACACGCGGGCTGTCTTGAGTCAGCTAGCGTGTACACACGTGCAGTAATGGAGTAGGACGCGTGGGTATTTATAAAAGAGTTTTTTAAGAAGAGTTGTTCAACAATGTTTTGGCAAAGAAGGAATCTGAGATGGCCTGATGCCAGGTAAGCATCTCTGGTGCAAATTAGGGTTATAACAAATCCCACTTTAACAATAAACCATGCTTTGATTGATTTGTGTTTGTGTGTTTGTGGTAAGATAACAAAACTTGATTATGGGGAAAACTCTATAAGTAAATTTACTTAAACTAGAATCATAGTAAGATGAGTGAACTTCCTAAGAAAAATATTGAATACAAGTTTTAAAAGTAGTGATTTACACTATGCAACTCTTTTTTCTAACTTCTTTATTGTTATGGGTAAAAAAATATATTAAATAAAGTATTCCAATTCATAAAATATTAATTATTGATAAATATTAATTATTGATAAATATAAATTGTTTTGATTTCTTTTAACATTTTTATATGATTATTTCTTTTCTGCAATATGGATTTATTCAAATTGACATTATGATGTGAAAATTGTCCTAAGTGACCCCTTAAGGAGTAGTGTCTCTTTTCAAGCTTCTCAAAGGCCGTAAACATTTGCGTCTCTTTTCAAGCTTCTCAAAGGCCGTAAACATTTGTGTCTCTTTTCAAGCTTCTCAAATGCCATAAACCTTTGAGATGCAACAAGCCCCATCCATCATCAAATACCCTTCTTTGGACTTACTTTTCCTTTCAAAATATTCAAAGGTAACAAATAAGTGCAAACTTGGTCTATCATCATCTAACAAGACCACTTGCAGGTTGGAATTCAAGGCTTTCTACTTGTGTATATTTCATTAAATAGAACTTAAGATCAAGATGTTTCACAAGACACTCACATTATTAATATTTTATTCCCATGGACAAAGGTTTTGTGATTTAACAAGACCATTTCAGGATTGTAATTCAAGACCTTTTACATGTGGATATGGTTCCTTAACCAAAACACCAAAATAATATGTTAAACAAGGTACCCATATCATTAATATTTTATTTAAAATGGAGTTGGTGGGATCTAGAAATATTATTTGGGGATTAAAACTCATGACCTTTCTTTAGATACGAGTCCTTAACTAAAACACAAAATTGGGTGTTAAAAAAGGTACTTGTATCATTAATGTTTTATTCTCATGAATAAAGTTTTCATGAGATAGAAATATTCCTTAGGGGGTTGGAACCCATGACCTTCTACATTTGGATATAAGTCCTTAATCAAAACACTAGGCCTAGGTGCAAAATTGTTTGGAGACTGGAACTCAAGACATTTTACCTATGAATATGATTCATTAACCAAAACACTAGACCAAGGCATCTGATAAGATACCACATCATTAATATTGTATCCATGTGAAAAGAGTTGTCATGATCTATCAAGGTTGCTAGGGGGTTGGAATTCAATACCTTTTACCTATGGATATAAGTTCTTAACCAAAACACTAGATTGAGGTGTTCAAAAGGTACCCACATCATTAATCTTTAATTCATGTGAAAAAAATTGTCATATTATAGTAAGAATGCTAGGGGATTAAAACTCAAGACTTTTTACTTATGGATATGAGTCCTTAAGCAAAATACCAGACTTGAATGTTTGACCAAGTATGCATGCCACTAATATTTTATTCATGTGGATGGACTCATTGTTATCTAGCAATATTGACTAGGTATTTAAACTCAAGACCTTTCACCCATGGATATGAATCCTTAACTAAACACTAGACTAAGGTGTTGGGAAAGGTACCCATGCCATTAATCTTTTATTCATATGAATATAAATTATAAAACGTAGAATTATAATACAACTCAATAAAAAATAGTAATTAATATAACCTTCTTTTCATAAATATTATTCTCCCTTCCCCACTATTAAAAAAAAAGTATATATAGAATATAAATTTCTTTAAAAATAATAGTAAAAAAATTATTACTCCAATTATTTTTATAAGAAAACAAAAAAAATTCAAACATAATTTAAAATTTTGAAAATTTAACATACAATTACATAGACAATATTCATTAAAATATAAAATTTAAATTATTAAATAGATATTTTTAAAGAATAAATACCACATGAACATTGATCCAAATATCCCTTAAAAAACCATCAACTCACGAATCTTAAATCTCCATATTTTTTCCACTTAGAATCTAATAATCTTCTTGAACCCCAACATCGTAAATTAATGAAACTTTTAAATCTAAACTCTATCTATCATCACAATTAGTTGAACTACTACAAAATTCAGCTGAAATAATATGAAATAATCTCTACCATAGGTAGGTATTAATAATTGGGATTGTGGGTCCTGTTACAATGTATCGATTAGCTAAACTACTACAAAATTCAGTATGAAATAATCTCTACCATAGGTAGGTACTAATAATTGGGACTGTGGGTCCTATTACAATGTATCAATGCATAAACTTAGTGAATCATTATCTTTCATGTTTGATAGTTAACACTTAACACATGCTTTGTTGTGTGTGTTAAAGTTAGCTCATGCTTTGTTGTGTGTGTTAAAATTAGCTTATGCTTTGTTGTGTGTGTTAATTTTTTGTGGGCATTGATTTGACATGAAAAAGTTTGAAACAAGAATAATTTTAAGGATGGAAATTTATTTCATAATGTATAAATTTTGAAATTTTTTATTATTCCTTAAAACATAAACTATAAAATGTTTGGTGATATTTTTGTAAAAATATACAAATTTCTAAGGATTTTATATATTTTCTATAAAATTTGGGCTATTTTTAAGGTAAAATAATTTTGTCCTATAGAATTTGGGTGAATCACTTAAATAAGAAAAATAGAAATTACTGTTTTCAAATTTCTGTGGTGAGTAGTTTCGAGGTTGATTGCCGGATAATCCACAGTTGGTGTCATTTTTGTCACCAACTGTGGATTATCCGACAATTAATCTCGAAAATAGAAATTGACAAATCTTTTTTTTGGAAAAAGCATGGAAAATTAGCCCATAGGCGATATATAACCCCTAAAATTTTCCTAGTTTGAAACAATTTTTTTTCAAGAATGCCATACTAGACAAAGTTGGAAAGAATTGTATTTGAATCGAATATTAAATAGGAAAAAAAGTCCAGTCCAAGAGAACACATATTCTGTAAGGTTTCAAAAACCGTAACAAAATGTTTAATCCATTCCCATGTCAATTTATACTTAGAAAGGTATGAAAAGTACTCATGATTCAATGGTGGATATTGACTCAAAATATTTGGCATACTTGGGAATACTCATCTATAGTAAGGATAATGACAAATATTGATCTATAAACTTCCATAGATATTCGACTGGAACAAATTGTCACAACATATCTTGTATTATTTTGAAAATATTTTATCATGCATGTTTACTTCCTTAGATCTCACATTTATTATCACTAGCTTATTGCTCAAATTTATGAAAATAACTTAAACATGAAAAATGAAGGATCAAACAAAGGAACACACCATCTACACAAATGAACACAAGATGTATCTTGGGAAACCCAAAATGGGAGAAAACCAAACTAGAAGGTTGTTGGAGATATTTCACACACAACTAGGAATTATTTTCCTAAGGTTTTCCCTATGTTTACTAATCATTATTCAGTCTCCTATAGTTTAGGGAGAATATTCCTCTAGGAGAATATTCTCTTCAGTTCATACTTCAGTTTCATCAGTTGAGTGGAGTCTAGATGCCACATTGGGATCATCACCATGCAACATTGGGATCATCACCAGCTAATGCACATTGTCCTTGGGATTATCACTAGACTAGCGCATTACTCATGATTCCCTAATTTCCTCACTTCACTCTGTTTCAGTCAGTTAACTGAAGACTGAGAGACTAGTTAACTCAAACTAGGTGGCAGTTAACTCCCATAATTGTCTAGGACTAGATTAGGTGGTAGTTTACTCCCATAACTGTTGGTGTGTGTCCATATTACTTTAGACCAACATTATGACGCATTGGATTCTCCTCTAGTGTGCATCAGTTGAGTTATACAAAGTATATCATGTGTAAATTATTATTCACTCATTTGGTTAATGAGAATTATTCCATTCTTTCTCTCCTATTTCTCTTTTCTCATATTTTCTTTGCAAAATGCATATGTCATTTGCTATCTAGATCTTTTTTGTGTAGGTTCAAAACATTTAAATGGTATTAGAGAAGACATATTGCTAGGAAAAAGACACACAAGATTATTTTTGCGGGTACCGAAGATTGAAGACAGCAGAAAAATGGAATTTCCAAGAGAATTCATTCTTACACCATACAATTTATTTGCATGGAAGGAGAATATGATAGTGCATCTTCGAAG
>ML811505.1:62048-72439 GCA_009831015.1 Picea engelmannii
AAGTTCAAAATTGAAATATAATTATGTTCCATCTAAAAATGATGTTAAAGGTTTTTTTATAATTATAAGCAACTAATACCCTAATAAATGTATATGAAGCAACAATGTATTTATGACACATGATGAATTTGCAATGTCTTTATAATGGGTTTGCTATCTTTGTTGTTATTTTGTCATCTTTTGAATGGCTGCACTCAAGAGGAATCCCATTGATAATGGCTGCACTCAAAAGGAATCCCATTGATATGATAATTTAGGTTGGAGTTTTTGAATCCATAAAACTCCAACCTAATTCATATCATATCAACAGTGTTTGTAAAAAACAAAAGTAGATTCATATCAATAATATTTAATATTTATAGAGAACACAATGTGATTAAGCATAAGGTTTGGCTACCTCATTAAAAACATAGAAACTTATTATGATTCCTTTGTCTTTTGACATGACTTGTTTCTATAGAATTTGTTATAAAGTGTTTGTACAGAACACATTGTGATTAAGAGTAATCATTGGCTACTTTATTAAGAAACATACAAACTTATCGTGATAACCTTTTCTTTTCACATGGTTTGTTCATTTGTTCATGGTATAAAATTTGTTCATTTGGATTTTAGTTGATCCATGTTCATTATTTTAACGTTTTGGGTAAGAAAGTTTCTTTCATGATCAACAATCCATATAATATTTTAAGGAATTATGCTTTTTTATTATTATTGGAAGAACTTAAATATGAATCTTGGTAGTTTTTTGAGAATAAATGGAAGGAATTAAGATGAACACATTAACTTGGTCATATGCTTCAGCCTTTACTTTTACTATTTCAAAGGTGTTGAGTGAAAGATAGTAAATTTCCATTAATATACTATATTCAATGTAAAAAAAATGTATCTTGTTGAAAGTTTTTGATAGTTATAAGTAACTAATATCTTTAAGACTCAAATCAAATAACAATGTACTTATGACATGTGGTGAATTTAAAATATTTCTAAAATGAATTTTTATATTCTCGTTAACTTTTTATCATCTTGTGTTTTTGTCATTTTTTATAAGGGTGATAGGAGTGGGTGGGAATATTTTTTTTTTTTTATCATAGGGGAACTTACCGGTTCACTACATTTAGGGACTCGAGTCTAGGTCCAACAATTTAGGCAAGGCCTACTTTTTATGGTATGGATTAAAAGTCTCCAAATCATAAGGAATCAAGGTTATGCTGGTTTTCGATAATTTTATGATTATCATTCATGCTATTAAATTCAATTTGAATTTTGGGGGATCCAATTGCAAAGTTTGGTGGCCATGATTAAGCAATTCGTCTCTTAGTTTGATCACATTTTCTTTTTTCACATTAGGAGATTGTTGAATGGGGAAGCTGACACTTTGGCTAAGTTAGTAACCTCACTACAAATGGGGCAGAAGATTCAAAATGGGAAGAGCCAAACTCTCCCCCTCTCTTAATATATCAATGTCAGGTCACATCACAATTTTCGAGCAAACAATGTGGGCACCTGAAGGATAGTTGGCGTGGGATCTCACATGGACGCACACAATTATAAGGCGATGGAGGGTCCTTAGGTGCATGCAAGCGAGCATACAATTACATTGATGGGAAACATGGTTGATAAATTGGAGACAATAGATCCGTGGGACACATTTAGGATCTTTCGTGTTGGGATTTGGAGATTGCTCTACATCCTTGGTTTGGTTGAGGGTTAACTCGAAGGAAGTTGCTATTTTATTTAATAGGTGGTGGGATGGGGGGGATTTTTGAATTCATTGTGGAAGTGGTGGGTATTTTGTAGGAGTACTTGCACTGTGTAATGGTCCAAGAGAGCAGAGGGAATGACACACCTAACTAGTCATTATTAGTTGCATCTTTGCTCAAGTTTAATGAATGAGTTTGGGTGTTTGGAGCCTTTCGACAAGAAGAGATTATTCTTTGTTTCCTATTTTGGAGTCAGATTTATCCACTAAGGTCGGGTCTGCAGACGGGGAAGTCATTGTTGGGGAAGACTCACGGGAAAACAAGCGAATTTTGCGGAGGCATGAATAAATAATTTAAGTCAATAGTAATGCTATCTTGGTTCTTACAACCAAAGTGGTAGAGTTGGAGTAGGTGAGTAGCTCTCACAATGCAAGTGTGTCCAATATTCTCCACATCTTTAGGGGTCACTTGGATTCTATTGAGGCCAAGTGTGGTAGGTTGAGGTCCCTGATAATGGATCAATGAGTGGATAGTCTATCTATGACTTCCAACAATAATGTCACCCATAACTCCATTCACGAAGGGGAGGTAGGCGTAGAAACATGGTAACAGGTTTCTATGGAGATCGAGGAAGAAGATAACTAATAAATTGCAGAGGAGCAAGAAGATCATAATAGTGTCAAATAAATTCTAGTATGAATGTCTAAATAAATTCTAGTATGAATGTCTTTTTGTGTTATTATCATATTGAAATAGTTTATAAGAAAATACTTGTAAAACACTTGAAATACTACACTATTATTATTATTATTATTATTATTTTTTGTATGTAATTAGTGATCTAGAAATATGTATTGTTGAAAAACTTATGGAAATTTTTTGTAATAGATATTGTTCTGGCACAACATGTTTTATAATTATATCATTTTGAGTTTAAGAAAAAAACCTTTTATCATCTTTTGAGTTAATGCAATGAAAACAAATTTCCCTAATAATTTTAATTCATGCTAAAAAAATTTAAATTTGTTTAACAAAGTTGATTCTTAAATGTAAATTTATATCAATAATATACAATATTTATAAAAAATTAAAAATAATGTTTAATTACGTCATTTAAAAAATACAAACTTATTTTGATTCCTTTGTATTTTAACATGGCTTGTTTATATAGAATTTGTTCACATCAATGATATAAAGTGTTTATAGAGAGATGTGATTATGAATAATGTTGGGCTACCATTATTTTTTCCTTTGGATTTTATTATATTTATAAAATTAATTGATTTGGATTTTTTTCTTTAAATTTTATTATATTTATAAATTTTATTTATTTGGATTTTATTATATTTATATTTATTGTTTATAAAATTTGTTCATTTAGATTTTATTGTATTTATATTTATTATTTATAAAATTTGTTCATTTAAATTTTATTGTATTTATATTTATTTTTTTAATGTTTTGACAAAAAACTTAATTTAAATTTTATTGTATTTATATTTATTTTTTTAATGTTTTGACAAAAAACTTAATAATTAATAATATGTATAATATTTTAAAGTTATAAAATTTGTTCATTATTATATTTATGGTTATTGTTTGAATGTTTTGAAAAATAACTTGGTCATATGTTAAATCCTTTGCTTCTAAAGTTTCAAAGGTGTTATGTTAAAGATGAGTAAATTTTTAATATATTATGTTCAATGTATGGTTCAATGTAATAAAAGTGTATGGTATTGAAGGTTTTAAATAGTTGTAAGAAACTAACATTTTTAGAGATTCATGTGAGATAATGGTGCATCGACCAAAAAAATAGTGTTAGAAGGTTTTTTTTTAATATGTGGAATGAATGCATTGATAATGATTTTTTTTAATACTTTATTTAAATTAACAAAGCTTAAAATTTGTACTTAAATCTAAATAATGATATAAGGTGGTGCATAAAACAAATCTAAATTTATATCCATGATATAATGTTTGTAGAAAATATGATTTCATTAAGAGTAATGTTGGTTTATTTTGATTTATTTATCTTTTCACATGGATTTTTTTTATAAAATTTATTTCTTAGATTTTTTATTTTATTGTATCAATATTTATTATTTTAAGAATCTATACAATATTTTAAGAAATTGTGTTTTTTTGAGTTTATTATAATGTTTTTATTAATATAAGTGGCGTTGTTAAACTTGGGATATTATGATAGTAGAAAATATATTTTTAAACAAATAACAATGATAATATGTATATAAATTTTTCAAAGTCATTCATCATTTGGATAAGGTTTTTATTGCACTAAAACATTTTGTGAAATGTGTTGATTCACAAAAGAGGACCATTTACCTAAGGAAATTTAAATCTCGAAGGGAGAATTGCACCATCCCTAATTTAACAACCAACCAAGCTTCGATTGAAAAAAAAATGTGTTTCTTTAAGCATGTGGCGGGGTTTCACAATTGAACATTATGGACCATCATTTTTTGGGATTATTTGTGTAGAATATTTAAAATTCAATTCATTCACTAGGACCCATGTCTCAAGAGTGTTATACACTAATGACCAATTTTGTATGACTAGTGAGGTGGTAAGATAAGAAAACATGATTATGGGAAAAAATCCACAGATAAGAACACTTGAATTAGAGTCATATGTATAAGACAAGTGACATTCCTAAGAAAATATGAACATTGAGTGCAATCTTTACAAGTGATGATTTACACTATGTGACTCGTTTTACTAACTTCTTTATCCTTATGGATAAAATTAAATGCAATTAATGCTAAATGAACTATTCCAACTCACAAAATATTAAACATTAAAGAATAATAAAATAAAAATATTAGTATTTAATGAATAATAAGATAACACATTTTTATTCCATTTAGTTCATTTTGATATCACTGTTTTCTTTTCTATACAAGGAACTATGTGTTTCTTCAAATATAAATGATGATATTAGAGTTGTACTCCATGGATCCCTTAAAGAGTAGTGTTTCTTTTCAAACGTCTCAAAACCAATTCAATTAAGATGAAGCATGTTTCATCCACTATCTAATACCCTTCCTTAAACTTTTTTTTATCCTTTTAGTCTCCTAAAAAGTAACAAATCAATAGAAACAATCAAAGTAACAAATCAAGTATCTTTTGTTTGAGTTAGAAATTCTTACATAAATATGGGTGATCTTTATACCATAGTAAATCATTCTTCCACACAAATGTATCTAATGCACTTGGGTCATCTTGTAGTTGTTGAATGATCTTGCATACATGTTTATATTTCTTCCATTATATCCTTTCTTCTTCCACCCACTCAGACTGTGGAATGGAAATGAAACATAGTGATATTGGAATTATTGTCATTGATGTCATATTATGGAATTACAATACAGGTCAGCTTGACATTTTCACTATAACTTCTTTTTTGAGACTCTTCAGAATATGCAAATTTCAAATAATAGAGGAGACATACATAAGTACCTTAGGTAACAATTTCATAATCGTATTTTGAAAATTGGATACATGGCATGTTGTACAAGTTTCTTCTTGGGAAGAGGCCCAAAACAACAAAATTTGAGAAAAATACCATTTGGAAATTTAAGTTTTGGTCAGACCTAGTAAAGGCAGAAGTAGTGAGTAGACTTGGTGAAGGTAGAAGCAAGGAGTAGACTTGGTGAAGGAAGAAGCAACAAGCAGACTTGGTGAAGGTAGAAGTAGAGAGAAGATTTGGTGAAGGTTGGTGCAACTCTCACAAAGAGATTGGTGTATCTTGCTAAGATGGTGCTTAACGGTGGGGATTGGTTTCTACAAAGATCTATAAGAGTAGATTGGTGTCGCTCAAACAAAGAGATTGGTGTCTCCTGCTAAGTTGGTGCTTAGCAGTGGGGATTGGTGTTAACAGTAGATTGGTGTCTACTAAGATCTATACGAGTACGTTGGTGCCTACTAGGATTTGTACCAGTGGGGATTTGTGTATCTAGTAGGTTGATTCCTACAAATATTTGTAATAGTAGCTTGATGCCTAAAAACAATTATAAAGAGATGTTTTGTGGTTTTCTCTCGAAAGGGTTTCCATGTAAATCTTGTGTTCGATGTTCTATAGTTAATAGATCTCATATGTAATTGTTTTCTTATGGTTGATGAATGTTTGAAAAATAAAAATTTGTCTTATACTAATTTACCCCCCCTTCTCAGTATACGTGTGTGCTCAAAAATTGGTATTAGAGCGAGTTCCTTTAGAAACAATCTAACCACTGGAAGTTATATCTCAGGAGAAAACATGGAAATGGAAACTGATACCTCGAAAAATGAATACAAATGGAAAGAAATTATGGATTCATAAGAGGAACAAAATTTCGAAACAAATGAAGAAGTAGATATTGAAAAACTCATTTATTCCTTAAGAGAAATAAATAATCTTAAGAAAAATAATTTGAAACAAAAGGAGAAACTACAAAAGTATGAAGAGGAGGATCGTGAGGCAAAAGCAAAAATGTAACAAATCCTTGAAGAAACTGAGAAGACTGTTATCAACCTAAAGATTCAAATAGAAGAGGCAAAAAGGAGTGACAAAACTTGATAAGAAGTGGTGAGAATCCAACTGAAGGAAAAGGAAGGCAATTGTGAGAAACTAGAAGTTGAAATTGTTTCCTTAAGAAAGGAATTGGAGAAGTCAATTGCTTAGTTGAATAGAAGATTAAAGTTTGAAAAGAGAAGTGAAATCTTAGATGATATAATCAAATGCCAAAGATCACCACTCATTAAATATGGTCTTGGTTATGAGAAGATTCAAATGACCACAAAAGAAGATTCAGAATATATAAAGCCACTGAAGAAAGTAAATGAAGGAAAAGCTAAAAACTATGTTGATGTACTCAAAAGCTCCATCAACGACATGTTGGATATATTACACACTCACCTATAGTTATTTTCCTAAGTTTTACTGTCTAATGTTGAGAACTCTTCCTTAGATGAGAATATTCTCTCTAGAGAATATTCCCCTACAAAATATGGCATTCCTCTTCAGTTCAGAGTCAATTACACTCAGTTAGACTTGTGGAAGTCACTCATGCATGAAAAACTCAGTTTTATCACCAACAATTGCATGTGTCTCTCTCACTTCCACACACGTGTCTTAGCTAACTGATGATTGCATGGATCAGTTAACTAGGACTAGGTGACAGTTCACTCCAATGTCTATCAGTGAGTGTCTAGATCTCTCTAGATCACTACTATGCCTCAATAATTAATCATGTAGCCTATATCTATTGTAAATTATTCACTCTTTGACCATGGAATACATTTAATGAGAATTTTTCCATTCTTTCTCTCCTGTTGCTCTTTTCTCATATTTCCTCTGCAAACCGTGTATGTCATTTGCTAGCTAGATCTTTTCTATACAGGTTCAACAAATTTACATCATATCAGAGCCGAAGGATTGCTAGGAAAAAGACACACCAAACTCTTTATGAAAGTACTGAATATTGAAGAACACAAAAAATATGGATTATTCGCTCGTAAGACAATAGGAAGAGAGAAAATGATGTTCCACAAAAAATTGACATTCCTCCTAAAGAGAACAAGGACATGTTTATAAGATATTATTAGACAATTGGCTTAGGTTGATGGACAGTTGGTATGGATTTTTGGTTGTCATTGATTTCAACCATTGGAGAGTGATATTTTAGATTGATTTCAACCCTTAGTGATTGATGTCAACCCTTGGAGAAAGTCCTGTAGCGAATTTTGGTAGCACAAAGGTTTGGGTAATGGACCCAAGGTTGTTTCATGTATAATGGTATGATTTTTAATAAATTTTAAGGTAATACTATTCTATATGGATAATACATGTCATTCCATTTCCGTTGGTATGTGGAACGTCACATAACTCCTCACGGTTAGAGAGTTATGGCCATGAGAAGTTGGAGAACCCAGGTTTGGGTAATGGACCCAAGTTTGTTTGATGGATAATGGTACGAGTTTTGATATATTTGTAGGAAATACTATTTTATATGGATAGTACATGCCATTCCATTTCCAGTGGTATGTGGAACGTCACATAACTCCTCACGGTTAGAGATTTATGACCATGTGAATTTGGATAACCCTCATGAGTCATCTAGAAGCCCCAAAAGGTCAAAATAGTCAAAGTGTTTGCAAAGAAGAAATTATTTAAATAATAAAGTGAAGTGATGAGTTTATTATAATTCAAAAAGGATGCAAAAGAAATTATTTAAATAATAAAGTTAATGGAGAAATTACTAAGTGGACAAGTGGTTAGAAGTGGTTAGCCCTAAAATAAGGAAAGTGGGTTAAGATGGTTAAAAGGTAACCCCTTGATGAAGCTACATGAAAGTATAAATAAGAGGCAAGGCTCTCTCATTTTAATCAAACTTGAGCATATTGAATATCTACAAGTGACTGAGGTAACCAAATAATATCTAAGCCGAATTTCAGAGGGAAGGTGAAGTAAAGAAGGCCTAAATTCAAGGGAAGATAAATTCTTTTGATGATGCTTTCTAAGGTATGTTATTTACAGGTCATCTCACCGTTTTCACAATAATTTTTTTTATAGAATGATTCATACCATGAAATTGGGAGGACGTCGAGTAAACATATCCAAGTAGTTGTGATACAAATTTCATTTTGTGGGTCGTTGTATTTTTGGAGTTACACTCCGTGGAAAATAGGGTTTATGGTTAGTCCTGAAACTAGTTTAAAACAGGTGTTTCAGGTAAAAACACCATAAATTCTTCATAATATGATCTAGGTGGATATCGGTGGCCACCCACCTTTTTCGACTGGCTCAAAACTGTTTTCTGACAATTTTGGCAATTTACTATTTTTAGCAGGTTTTAACTTCCGGGGCCATTTTGAGGGCCTAAATGAAGGTTTTTCAAGATCGAGGTTATAAATGATAGCCAAAGGAATAATTGAGCCCCCAAAATGAATATCCTTGACGATACCTTTCCAACGATCTATCACACGCCTAAAACAAAGATCGTATGCAAAAGTTACGACCCCGGGAAGTTGATGTACTCACTTACCCAAACGGGGCCCACATGACTTTTGGCGCTTCATCTCCTAGGGTTATATTTTTGGATGTCTAGGAATTTTGGCATTCCCATTTATTGTAAAAAGGCCTTCAGAGCCTCATTGTGATCATCTTCTTGCGAATGCGAGTAGCCGTCACATCTCTTCTCAGAGATAAGCTACCACCATTCTAGTGAGTCTTTCACTCTGTATTTTTACAGTCTCTGTACATTTCTTTGATTAATAAAAATCATGTATTACTGTATATCTGTGTTTATGGTTGCATCTCTGATACATTTCTTTTATATTATTGAATATCTGCAATATCTATGTACATTTCTTTATTATATCTCCGCTTTCATTTCGTGCCGAAAATAATCCGGATCAGTGGTATCAGAGCAGGCTGCTCTTGATCGTTTTTTCAATGCATGTCCCCGACAAGGTCCGAGTATAGCAAGTTGGGTCTCGAGCTTGTCTCTCTTGAAGAAAATCTCTCTCGCACACCCAAGAAATCCTCAATGGCGGAAGAAAAGAAAATCGACGGAGCAGACGATCCTATCAATCTGTTGCTTGAGCAAGCTCTCATGCGACAGAGGGATGAAATGATGGAGAATTTTGCCCACATCCTTAAACGCTTACCGATAGCATCAGGCACATCTTCATCAAGCGGCCACTTTGAAGGCACCTCACCTTTCAAGGTACAAGTTAATTTTGATATTCCTATATTTGAAGGACAGATAGATGCAGAAGCCCTAGAAAAATGGTTAACTCTGCTAGAAGGTTATTTCTCTGTTCACAATTTTTTCGACAAAGAAAAGATCACCTTCGCACTCCTTAAAGCTCTCCCTCACGTCAAACATTGGTGGGAAACTTACTAAAAGAAAAGTTCCACGGAGGATTCTGGAATATATGGGGCCGATCCCACTTGGGATTTTTTTGTGGATGCAGTAAAGGAATAGTATTACCCTGTTGGAAACTATGAGGACCAGTACATGAGATGGACCACACTGCAGCAAGAGAGGGGCCAAGCAGTTTCATATTTCACCAATACCTTCTATACCTTGTGCACCAAGCTGGGTATCAAATACTTCGAGCGACATTTGGTTCTGAAATACCGTGGGGCTCTACACAGATACATCCAAACTGAAATGGATTTTCTGGACATCTCATCACTTAGTGTTGCTTATCGATATGCTGTTAAAATTGAGCAAAAATTTAAGCACCAGAACAAACGGGAATTCGGGTCTACAAATCTGCAACAACCAAAGTATGACAAGGACAGCCCAAACAAACAGTCTCCCGAAAACCAGTCCAAGACACAGGAAAAGAAGGGTCACGGGAAGACAAAGAAGGACACTGGAAAATGGTGCGAGTTCCACAAAATCCCTTGGCACAACACCAATGAATGTCGCTCAAAACAATCATTGGTGGTAGAGATCAAATACAAGGAGCCAAACCTTGATTCAGAATCTGATTATGAAAATAATGGTAAAAGACAGATCATCGATGCAGACCCCACTGCTATTGTTGCGACCGCAACAATTCAACTAGAAGAACCAACAGATCCTGAAGAGGGGGAGCGCCTTTTTCATTCACAGATGTGGGTGAAGGGGACCTCGTTGCATTTTATTGTTGATAGCGGAAGCCAGAAGAACCTCA
>ML811505.1:73808-92080 GCA_009831015.1 Picea engelmannii
TTGATGAGGGATTTTGGTTGAGGTACATGTTGGGTACATGGTTGAGACAAGTAGTTGATGAGTTGGCACATACATGAGGTGTATAGTTGATGATGTTGGTACATATTGATGAGTCATAGTTTATGAGTAGTTGATAAATGATTTCTACATACTTGTTACATGGTTGGAGGAACTTGTTAGTAGTATTTTTGAAACATGGTTTATGGATGATGTAGCATACTTGTATTGGTATATTATTAGAAAAACATATTGATCTTGGTGATGATTAGGAGTTGTTGTGTTATGATTGGTTGATGCACATCTTTGAGAGTTGTCTTGGTGATTGATATTGGCGAGTAGATCTGATTTGGTTGATAAGGTTGATTACAGGTTGTTTGGTATAGGTTGGTGCATGGTTTATGCACTTGTTTATGGTACAGGTTGATTACAGGTTGAGGTACAGGTTGATGCATGGTTTATGGATTTGTTTATGGTACAGGTTGATTACAGGTTGAGGTACAGGTTGATGCATGGTTGATGCATGGTTTAGGTGATTGTTACAAGTTGTTTGGTGAACGTTGATTGACACATGTTTACAACAATATATCTCATAGTGATAGTGTGAAAGTGGTTCCATCATTCTACTCATATGTCAGGGTGGTTAGACGGGGCAAGGATAGGTGGTTGTAGCCGAAGAACATAGGGGGTTATAGCATTCTTCTAGTTGTAGCCAAAGAATTGGAAGTTGGAGATTCCCTTAGGTTGTAGCCTAAGAAACTAGGGGGTTGGAGCCTCCTTCTAGTTGCATCTGGAAAACAAAGGAAGTTGGTGCTTCCAATGAATGAAATTCTTAAGGACATATAAGAAAAATAATTATGTGGTTTTCTCCTGCTTTGGGTTTCCATGTAAAACACTGGTGTACTGTGTATGTGTGTGATTGCTCATTATTTATTTAATCTGCAACTATTGGATGATAATGCTACATTGATATAACACTTTCATTTTATGGTGAAAAAAGATTAAATTGCTCTATTGCTAATTCACCTCCCCTCTTAGTTATCCAACAGTTGGTATCATAGTCGGTTCCTTCAGGAAACATTTTAACCATTGGAAGGAGATCATGGATTATTATGAGAATGGAGGACCAATGTTTAATGTTCATAATGGTTTTAAGTATGAGATGTGGAGTAGAAGGAAGAAAGTATTTTTACAAGCAAAGGGACATTATATTTGGCCATCAGTTGTTACAGGATATGATAGTTAAAAAAGGGCAAAGACTACAGCCAATAAGGAATTGAAGAATAATAACAAAATAGTAATGGATTTCATCTAGAAAGGATTACATAATCCCTTAAGAGAAAAGGTTGGTAAATGTTCATCAACCAAAGAACTTTGGGATAAGTTACATGACATATATTCTTCACCCATCGCATATTCATAAAATGACAAAGAAGATGCAGATACAAATCAAGAAGAATTATGTTCACCATGTGAAACAGATTCAAAAGATGAAGAGTACATAATGACCAGAAGTATGTTGTTTTTATTTAATTGTGAAAAATGTGGACATCTTGAAATAGAATTCCATGAAGGAAATGAGATAGAAAAATTAATTGAAAAGGAAGAAAATTATGAAGCATAATTGATTAGAGCTTTAGATGAACTAAGACAAGAAAGCAAGTCACTCAAGAAAGAATTTATGAAACAAAATGAAAGTGTTCACATTTTTGAATAATCCCAATAGGTCATCGAGAACTTAATAATTCAACGAGAAGAAGCTAGAAAGATCAAAGAAAATCTTGAATATCAAAAACAATATTTAGAATCCAACATAGAAGCACAGAAGGAAGAAGAAGAAATGAGAGAGAAGATATTGATAGATCATCTTAAGAAAATAACTAATGATCTAAACCAGCTTGAGGCAGAGTTTGGTCAAGAAGAGAAAGGAATTGAAGAAGAAATAATCACATTAAAAATTAGCTTGAAGAAGCGAAAAGAACAGAAGAAGTCATGAAGTCTCAGATAATGAAGAAAGAAGAAGAGGTTGAGAAGCTTGAAGAAGAAGTTGTCACATTGAGAAGTAAAATTTCCAAGCTCAATAAGAACGTTGAAGAGACAGAAACATCCACATCAATTATAGAGAATGAAGAGAAGCACCCAAGGTTGCTAGAAAAGAAGAATGAAGAAAATAGAAAGAGTTATGCAGAAGTATTCAAACGAAGGAATCATGGTCAACCAGAATCTAAGAAAACTATTGAAGATACATCTTCAAGAAGACCATTCATGTTCAAGCCACAAAGAAGCTTCAATCATGATCATGATTAGTCAAGGCAGAAATTCAGAAGGAATACACCACAAAGAAGATCATTCACTCCCAGGTATGCAAATTTATTTTATGGTCATTGTTTTTATTTTACTAATTTTGGACATAAGGTTGCAGATTGTAGGGATTATAAAAGAAATGTTCAAGCAAGAAGTGCATACGTGGTCCCATGTAACATTGACTGTTACAAATGTCATAACTATGGACACATAGCTAGTGATTGTAGAAGCATGATCGATACTTCCATGAAAGAGAACACTGATATCAGATATAAGAAAGTATGGATAAGAAAACACGAAGCACAGGTGAACAAAGACCAGGTGCCAAAGATCGCAAGATTGGAAATAAAAGGAGATGAAGAAAATTCTACAAAGAAAATGAAAGATGCCAGATACATAAATATTTGGAAAAAAAATGGAAGAAAAGAAGGACAGGTAAATGAGGAACAGGTTCAAGAGATTGTACTTTCAGGCATTGTAGTGAAAGATGAATCCACAGATAGAAAGAAAGAAGTCCGATCTCAGAGAGATGATGAATCTACCAATGAAGATGATGATGAATACACATCAGATCAGGAATTGTTTTGAGCCATATGACTTATAGACTCCCAGGTAATATGAATATTAGACAAGGGGTATTCTATGTGAAAGTTGTGACAGACCAAATAACCATCCTTCGAGTAGCTTGCAGAGTTTGAGAAGATAGATCCAAAGTAGTCAGTTAGCAGAAGTAAAATTTGATGGATTAATCAAGACTTCATGATAGTATAGTGATAAATGGGTCAACATTATGGACAGTTGCTCAAGTAGAGTTTTGGACAGTATGAACGAGAGTATGGATTCATAGATTGGTTCAAAGAGTGGTCCAGAGACAAAGGAACATTATCATAATGGATGATAATTACATAGAAAATGGATCAAACAATGCTAATGGATTCCAAATTGACAGATATTTTTTGGACACATGCAGTGCACACAATAGTTCACATTCAAAATAGAATAATGATCAGAAACAATAATGAAAAAATTCCCTATGAACTATGGAAAGGAAGTGTAGACATCAACCTCTACATCAAGGTAACTCAAGGTAGTATTTTATTAATTGAAATTTATGTTGACGATATTTTTTTTGGAAGTACTAATGATAGGTTAAGATAGAAGTTTGCAAAGGGTATGCATAATGAATTTGAAATGTCATTACTTGGAGAACTATCCTTCTTTCCGGGTCTTCAGATATGTCAAAGAAACCAAGGAATTTTTATTTCTCAAACTAAGTATATCAGAGAAATGCTAAAGAGGTTCGAAATGGAATATTGCAAATCAGTTGCAAGTTGAGAAAATATGATGATTCAAAGTCTACAGACCAGAGGAAATACATGTTAATGATTGGTAGCTTACTATATGTGACAACATCTAGACCAGATGTAATGCAGGTAGTTGGACATGTGGCACGATTTCAAGCAGCACCAAAGGAATCACATGTCTTATTAGTAAAGAGGATTTTAAGATATCTCAAAAGGAACATAAGAGTTTGGATTATGGTATCCAAAAGAAAATGATCTATAACTTATTGCCTACACAGATGCAGATTGGGCAGGTTGCATTGATGACTGACGAAGCACTAGTGGAGCAGTGTTCTACTTAGGTGAGTGTTTAGTATCTTGGCTAAGCAAGAAACAATCATAAATATCTTTATCTACAGTCGAAGAAGAGTATATTGCAACAACATGATGTTGTACTCAAGTTCTATTGATGAAATCTTTTTTGACAGATATATAGGTTGAGTATGATGAGCCCATTACAATCTATTATGATAATACAAGCGCCATCAATATCTCAAAGAACCTGGTGATGCACTCCAAGAAGAAGCACATTCCAATAAAGTATCACTTTCTATGGGAACAGGTTGCATAGAAGAACATCATAGTTGAATATGTGGGCACAAAAGAACAAGTGGCATACATCTTTACAACACTTCTTCCAAGGGAAGCCTTTGAGTATTTTCGCCAGAGACTCAGAGTAATTTCTACTCCAAAATGAATGCTTTTGAATTCTTATCTTATATGTCTTAGATTTACACAAGGAAGCACCATCAAGAGGGGAATTTAGGTTGGGGGATTAGTTTCACGAAGATTTCATTCAGGGGGAGTATCCCCAAGGACAGTTCAGTTAGGGGGAGAATCCCCAGATGGAAAGATACCTTTTTCATTGATGACAAAGGGGGAGAGATTTATCAGATGCATGATAGAAATTCTTGGAGAGAGAGCACAGAGTCATGTATACAGGGGGAGAAACCCAAGGAGAGTTCAATCAGGGGGCACAACCCCAAAGGAAGATACTCTTTTCCATTTATGTCAAAGGGGGAGAGATATAAACATTGATGAGGAGTATAAGCATGAATGTTATCATGACTAAGTGTTGCCATCAATGTTGGTGTTGTCATCAATGCCAAAGGGGGAGATTGTCAGATAGTTGGCTTAGGTTGATGGACAATTGGTATGGATTGTTGGTTGTCATTGATGTCAACCATTGGAGAGTGATATTGTAGATTGATTTCAACCCTTAGTGATTGATGTCAACCCTTGGAAAAAGTCTGGTAGTGAATTTCGGTAGAACAAAGGTTTGGGTAATGGACCCAAGGTTGTTTCATGTATAATGGTATGAGTTTTAATATATTTGAAGGTAAGACTATTCTAGATGGATAGTGCATATCATTTCATTTCCAGTGGTATGTGGAACGTGTTGGCCCTTGAACAAGTTTTGGGGAACTTTGGTCATCTTTGACCCACTTTTGGACTTCAACACGATGATCAAAGAAGGAGCACCCAGGCGGAGCTGAGATCATGGATCTCACTTAATTTGCGGGCTATGTGGACCCAATAAGGGGTTATTTAAAGTTTTTATAATGGGTTATGGGATGCGTCCCATCGGGTTTTCCCATGTTTAGGCATTATTGTAAGGATTTGTAAAAGTATAAATAAAGAATAATGTATTGTAAAAGTAGGTAGCTAAGTGCAAGTAGTTCGAGTTGCTTTGTTCAAAACAATGTATGTGAATTAAGGCTTTTTGCTCGATAGAGAGTTGGCTCTGTGTCTTGACCTAGTTTTGGAAGGAGGATCTGGGGCTCAGTGCACAAATCTCATGTATTAGGCGAATCTCGACTCTGTAGCTTAGTGCACAGGAGTAACTGAATGTAAGAGATTGGTGAATAATAAAGAAGTGAAGTGGTTGGTGGATGTAGCCCCATCCTGGGGTGAACCATGTATATCTGGTGTCTTATGGTTTTCTTTGTGCTATGTTATTTATGTTATGAATCTTCTTAGTGCTTAGATTAGAATGTATGTTTGGCTTAAGTGCTTTTCTTATGTTAAATGCTAGATCTGATTCACAATGCTAAGTGTTTAAAGTGCCTTGTCATTCATTGTTACTTCCCCGATCTATCTTTGGGTATGTTCTGCGATGTTAATAAGGTTAATGAAATAAGGCACATCACCTTCTAAGCGTTAAACATAATACTCTGCGAAGTGTTATTATCACAGATCTATGTCCTAGTGTTAGGGTCCTAACCCACACATAGGTAGAACAATATATTCAGATGTAATAAAGGTCAATATTAATAAGGCCTTGCAATAAAATAAAATAAGTCAAATGTAAGAAGACCTAATAGAAGCTTCCGCTTCTAGAAGGATATTCCTTTATATGCTTCTTTTGATAGACATATTTAGTATAAATAGGAGTCGAGGGTATGAGAACCCTAGCTTGGATATTATTGTAATAGAGCTCTACTCACCTGGAGGTTGCCCCCTCGAAGAGGCCTGTGAACATTGCTTTCAGAATCAAAGTGCTATTTCTATTGTTATTCTTATATCATTTCAATGCTATTGTGGTGATTGTTATGGTTATATTGTTGTTGCATTTTATTTCTGTTCTGCATACTTTTTATATCTGGTATATTACAAGTGGTATTAGAGCACTTTCCTTGGCATAAATTGTGGGTAATTTTTTTTTTCAGGGTAGAGACATATTCCGGTGTCTTTAAGCCACAAAGATATGTCGTTATGTGCATAAACCCGCGGTTGAGGTATTCATACATGCAGGAAATATAAGTGGTTCTTAAGTGCACATCTGTTGGCCACCCTTGTAACCCCTGTTGGTACCCCTTCGAGTGGTAGCGCATCAGAAAACACCTGTGTACAGATTAGCCTAGATTTCCTGAAGCCCTCTTTAGATAAATGAATCGACCGCATGAGTTCTACAGTGCCACCGAGAACAACACTCGGGAAGATACTCTCTAGTACTTGGGTAGTCGGGTAGTACGGCTAAGGGTATGGTCTATCCTTAGTTACTACCTTGAGATATTGGTCCGAGTACTACTGTTGGACCCCACACATATATCAGAGAGCTATAGCACAGGGTAAACCCTTATCTGTAGAACCCTTGAATACCTAACCCTTGGGGACAGAAACATGAACAAATTAAAATAGACAAGATCTATTGCCATGCAACTGTGTTCGGGTTGCCAAGTAACTACACTTTTCTTCCTGATTAAGAATTTGGGCATTTCGTCATTGCAATATTCTTCAGACTAGAGTATAACTCCGCAGGTGTAAACAAAAAAAAAAAAAAAGTCTGGAAAATTTTTCACCATTATTTGAGACCTATTCCATTGGATTCATCTATTCTCCCTTATCACATTCATACATATCATTTNAAGAATTTGGGCATTTCGTCATTGCAATATTCTTCAGACTAGAGTATAACTCCGCAGGTGTAAACAAAAAAAAAAAAAAAAGTCTGGAAAATTTTTCACCATTATTTGAGACCTATTCCATTGGATTCATCTATTCTCCCTTATCACATTCATACATATCATTTTTTGGCAAAATTTTTGACCCCACCCACCCCTTTTCGGTTCCCTCGTCCTCATGGCCCATACCCGCAACCAAGACTTGGAATCTCGCTTCAATACCTTGCAATCTAGTCTCATCGAGACCCAACAAGAAGTGAAACAACTTAGTGCCAATGTTGTCGCCATCAATACAACCATGCAGTCCTCAATGGAGGAAATCAAATAATACCTAACCACCCAACTTGAATCTGTCTTTTCGTCACTCTACACCAAGCTTCATATCCCTCTAGATAACCCTTCCTCTAACTCACCCCCACATACTGAAGGTGAACATTCCTCTCATTCCCATAACTTTCAGCACCATCACTTTCAACATGACCTACGCCTTCCGTGGGTGGATGTGACCAAATTTGATGGCTCAGATCCCACTGGTTGGGTAACCCAAATGGAACATTATTTCTCTTTATACAACATTATAGATGACTTGGCCAAACTCCGGTATGGTGTTCTCCATCTAGATCAAGAACATTGGCAATGGTGGCAATGGAGAAAAATTTCCTGTCAAGGGTATATTGCTTGGACACACTTTGTGGAAGAGATTTATGAATGCTTTGACACTGACACCAACCATTTGGGCCATTTGACAAAGTTGAAACAATCAGGAACAATGGAAGAATTTATATCTTCCTTTGAGCACCTGGATTTTCGAATAGAGGGCATGTCTAATGCCTTTTTTTGAGAGTGTTTTATCAGTGGCCTCAAGGATGAGATTCGGTCCCATGTCCTCATGGATCAGCCTTAGAGTATGGTGGAGGCTACTAAAAGAGCTAAAGAAGCACAATAGGTTGTATCTTCTCAAAACCGGAAACTCGCCTTTATCCCTCGCCCTAAACAAGTAAATCCCACTACTCCCTCCACTCCACTAAAGATCCAAAAATTGACCAGGGCTGAAATGGTTGAACACCAACTCAAAAGCATTTGTTATAATTGTGATGACAAATATTTCCCGGGCCACAAGTGTAAGGAACAAAATATTTTTATGGTCATCTCCGAGGATATTTCGAAAGAGGATGTTGAAACTCCCCTTGTGTCTGAGTCACTTGAAACCACTGACATAACCCCTCCCTCAGACCCTCCCGAAGTAGAACTAGTCATTTCCCTCAATGCTCTCACTAGCTTCTCCACTCCCCAAACCCTCAAGCTAATCGATTACATCAAGCATCGAAAGGTCATCATTTTGGTTGATAGTGGAAGCACCCATAATTTTGTTCATCCCCGCATTGTCCAAGAAACTCATTGCTACATCCATGCCGTTAATAATTTCCAAATCATGATTGCCAACGGTGGCTCCATGAAATGTGGAGGGTGTTGTGAAAATGTGTGTCTCCAAATCGATGATTACCACCTGAAATATCATATGTTTGCTATCGACATGGGCGGTTGTGACATTGTGTTGGGTGCATACTGGATAAGGACTTTGGGTCCCATTCTCATAGATTTCAAGGAATTAACCATGCAATTTGACCAAGAGGGCCACCAATATAAGTTCCAAGGCATCACCGTCGGTTCACCTAAGATCATTAGTTCCCATCGCATGGAAAAGCTACTCAAAAAAGGTCATTCTGGTGTTATTTCCCAACTCCATGCCATACAAGCAACAGAGACACCCTCGGTGTCGCAAGACCTCCAAGCCATCCTTTCTAATCATCAAGTGGTGTTTTCCACTCCCCAGGGACTCCCTCCTTCCTATGGTTTTCATGATCATTCCATTCCCCTTGTACCCGAAATCCTTCCTCCCAATATCCGTCCGTATCGTCATCCCTTTTCCCAAAAAAATGAAATTGAGAAAATGGTCCAGGAACTTCTTAATGCAGGCGTCATCTTCCCTAGTACGAGCCCCTATTCTTCTCCGATGGTCATGGAACTGAAGAAAGAAGGTTCTTGGCGAATGTGTCCTGACTTTCGTGCCCTCAACAAACTAACCATTAAAGACAAATTTCCCATTCCTGTCATTGATGACCTCCTAGATGAATTGAGTGGTGCCCAATTCTTTACTAAACTTGATCTTCGTTCAGGCTACCACCGGATACGTATGAAAGAGGTAGACATTCCCAAGATTGACTTAGAACTCATGAGGGCCACTATGAGTTTTTGGTCATGCCCTTTGGCTTGTGTAATTCCCCCTCCACCTTCCAAAGCCTCATGAATCATGTCTTCTGTCCTTTTCTATGTCATTTTGTCTTAGTTTTCTTTGATGATATCCTCATCTATAGAAAAACCTGGACATACCATCTTACTCATGTGGATCAAGTTCTCCATCTACTCTCTCAGCAAGAACTTTTCCTGAAATAGTCTAAATGTTCTTTTGGTGCCTCAGAAGTAGAGTACTTGGGTCATCTAGTTGGCAAGGATGACGTCAGGGTGGATCCTAAAAATATTGAAGCTATGCAATATTGGCCTCACCCAAAGAGTCTCAAAATCTTGTGTGGATTTCTGGGCTTAACAGGTTATTATCACAAGTTTGTTAAGAATTATGGAAAGATTGCAGCACCTCTCACTGCTCTCCTAAAAAAGAACTCTTTCACTTGGACCCCAACCACTGCTCAAGATTTTCAAACCTTGAAGATGGCCATGTGCACCACTCCAGTCCTGGCCCTTATTGATTTCACAAAGACCTTTGTCTTGGAATCTGATGTTTTAGAGAAAGGAATTGGTGTTGTCCTTATGCAAGAGGGTCGACCTTTGGCCTTTACCAACAAGCAACTATCTGAAGGAAATCTGGGCAAATCAATCTATGAAAAGGAAATGTTGGCTATTCTGCATGCCATTGATTTGTGGCACCCTTATCTATTGGGGAAACACCTCCAAATTAAGACAAACCATCAAAGCCTCAAGTATTTTTTGGAACAATGCATTTCCTCCCCAGAGCAACAAAAATGGGTGACTAAGCTCTTTGGATATGATTATGAGATCATTTACAAGAAAGGCAAAGACAATGTGGTTGTGGATGCACTTTCCTGAAAATATGAAGACGAAGGATCCCTTTTTTCTCTTTCCTTCATTTTACCAGATTGGCTCCAAGCCGTTTGGCAGGAATGGCTACAAGATCCCAAAAGTTCGCATTTGATCCAACAATTGCAATCCAATGCTCCAGCTTCCCTAGGGTACTCTTGGATCCATGATGAGCTTCAATACAAAGGCCATTTTTATTTAAGTAAACAATCAAATCTTAAATCCACGATACTTTCTGAGCTTCATGCTACACCCACAGCGGGGCACTCAAGGTTCACCAAAATCTATGACAGGGTCAAACGTTCTTTTTTCTGGGATGGTATGAAACAGGACATTCGTAATTTTGTTGTTGAATGTGATGTGTATCAATGCAACAAGGGAGAAACAATAAAATATCTTGGCACACTACAACTGCTTCCGATTCCACCTGCTATTTGGAGGGATATCTCTATGGATTTTATTACAGGCTTACCCAAATCGGGAAATAAATCAGTCATCATGGTGGTTGTTGATCGCCTTTCCAAGTATGCTCATTTTTGTGCTTTTCAACACCCATTTATAGCATCCACGGTGGCTCAAATTTTCATGCATCAGGTCTTCAAGCTTCATGGCATGCCACACTCTATTTTTTTTTATCACGACTCAACTTTCACAAGCAATTTTTGGCAAGAACTGTTCAAGCTACAAGGCACCCAATTGCATCTCAGCACAACTTATCATCCCCAGACTGATGGTGAAATGGAAGTTGTCAACAAGTGTTTGGAAACATATTTGAGATATTTTGCCTTGGAAAATAAAAATTAGTGGGCTCAATGGTTACCCCTAGCCGAATGGTGGTACAACACTTCATACCATACAACTACACACATGACTCCTTTTGAAGCGGTATATGGATAGAAGCCACCTTTAGTTATCTCATACCTACCGGGTGTCTCGAAGGTCCAAGTGGTTGACCAAACACTTATAGTTCGAGAGGCTATTCTCCGTACCCTCAAAGATAATTTGGTCATGGAACAGAATTGCATGAAGCAACAAGCAGATCAAGGTTGATCTGAACATCAATTTGCAGAAGGGGATCAGGTGTTTCTTCGACTGCAACCTTACAAGCAAAATTCCCTCAAGGTCGAGCATTGTCAGAAGCTAGTGCCCAAATTTTATGGTCCTTATACCGTTCTCAAGCATGTGGGATAGGTGGCTTATCAGTTATCTTTTCCCAGTCATTCGAAGCTACGTTCTATTTTTCATGTTTCATGCTTAAAGAAGGTGAATGGAACTAAGTTCCAAATTCAAACCAACCTTCCCGAGTTAGCTGAAGAAGGATCCATTTGGCTACATCCATAAGCAATTTTGGACCAACGTGAGCGTCGCCTGCATTAGAGAACCATCAAGGAAATGTTAGTCCAGTGGAAAGATACAACTCCAGTAGATGTCACTTGGGAACTAGCTACCATTCTGCAAGAATTTCCACATCCCAAGCCTTGAGGACAAGGTTGTTTTTAAGGGGGAGGACATGTTAGGGTCCTAACCTGCACATAGGTAGAACAATATATTCAGATGTAATAAAGGTCAATTTTAATAAGGCCTTGCAATAAAATAGAATAAGTTGAATGTAAGAAGACCTAATAGAAGCTTCCGCTTCTAGAAGGATCTTCCTCTAGATGCTTCTTTTGATAGACATATTTAGTATAAATAGGAGTCAAGGGTATGAGAACCCTAGCTTGTATATTATTGTAATAGAGATCTGCTCAATTGGAGGTTTCCCCCTCGAAGAGGCCCGAGAACATTGCTTTTAGAATCAAAGTGCTATTTCTGTTGTTATTCTTATATCATTTCACTGCTAATGTGGTGATTGTTCTGGTTATATTGTTGTTATTCTTCCATTTCTAGCATTTTATTTTTATTTTGCATACTTTTTATATCTAGTATATTACACCTAGCTTGGTTAAAGACACCTGTGTCCTGTAACCCCCCCTGCTTCTACCTCAGGTGAGACTTCGCCTGCTTCGCAGGTGTTTCCGAAAGGGCCGATAGTTGGGGTTTTGTTGGTGCACTGCTAAGTGTTGAACCCTGGGTCTGCCCCTGTGCCAACAAATGGTTCTATTGCTAGAACCTGAAACAATTATTGCTAGGAACTGAAGAAAACAAAAAGATAAGCTCTGTGCATAGATCTATTGCTGAAGTGTGCAATACTCTACTCGAATTGCGAAGCTTTGTGCTAAGAAAGAAATCTGATCTGAGGAAAAGAGGTAAGATCCTAAAGAAGCAAGCTTTGTGATTTAGTAAAATAAATATAAGTGAAAATTTTTGTTTCGAAAACATGAACCTAAGTATGTTTAATAGATTTTGTCCTAGTTTGAAGGCTAGGGCGCAGTTGAAAGAAATAGTTGATTTGAGTAAATTAAATGGAAATGAAGAAAGATATGTTATTCCTATGCATAGAGAGAGTTTTTGGACTAATAAGTGGATGTAGGAACCTAGAATTGTTTTTTGCAGATTGCAGGTCCAACACTATGATCCTAAGGGAAGTGCGTAGAACAAAAGAGGTTGGGGAATATTTAAAAGAAAAAGAGGATTAACTTTGTGTTATAACTGTAGAAGACCGATACACCTTGATAAGGAATGCCCTGACATAGGTACTATTTGTCTTTGTTGTAAGATTGTTGGTCATGAGGTTGAGGATTGTCCAAGGATGATTGCTAAAGTTGAAGGGATGAACATAAGGCAAGAAAACTATGAATAAAGTCAAGAGACTAAGGGCATGTTAGGAAGTCATAAAGAGAAAAATTCAGAGAAAGTTCAGACTACGTTATTACAGTTGAAAGAAACGATGGATGTTCACAAATATGTCAGTTTACCAGAGATCCTGAAAGTAGAATAGTGTCTGGAAGGGCCTATTACAAAGAAGACGATCCAGGAGCTCGTTGAGCAGGAGGTTCATAAGAAGTAGCAAGTTGAGGCAGCTCGAGTTAAGATCGAGGCCTTCGAAGAAACACTATTCGAGCCTAAGTGACGTGGGACAAGTCACAGGGGAGTGTTGGGGGCCTATTGGCTCTCGACCAAGTTTTGGGGAACTTCGGTCAGCTTTGACCCACTTTTGGACTTCAACATGATGGTCGAAGAAGGAGTGCCCAGGTGGAGCTGAGATCGCAGATCTCACTTAATTTGTGGGATATGTGGACCCAATAAGGGGTTCTTTAGGGTTTTTATAATGGGTTATGGGATGTCGACTGATGGGGTTTTCCCATGTTTAGGCCTTATTGTAAGGATTTGTAAAAGTATAAATAAAAAAGACTGTATTGTAAAAGTAGGTAGCTAAGTGCAAGTAGTTCGAGTTTCTTTGTGAAAATGAATGGATGTGCATTAAGGCTTTGTGCTCGATATGGAGTTGGCTCTGTGCCCTGGCCTAGTTTTGGAAGGAGGATCTGGGGCTCAGTGCACGGATCTCCTGTCTTATGCGAAGCTCGAATTTGTGGCTTAGTTCACATGAGTAACTGAATGTAAGAGATTGGCGAATAATAAAGAAGCGAAGTGGTTGGTGGACGTAACCCCATCCTAGGGTGAACCACATATATCTGGTGTCTTATGGTTTTCTTTGTGCTATGTTATTTATGTTATGAATATGCTTAGTGCTTATATTAGAATGTATGTTTGGCTTAAGTGCTTTTCTTATGTTAAAATGCTAGATCTGATTCACAATGCTAAGTGCTAAGTGTTTAAAGTGCCTTATCATTCATTTTTACTGTACCGATCTATCTTTGGGTATGTTCTGCGATGTTAATAAGGTTAATGAACTAATGCACGTCACCTTCTAATCATTAAACAAAATACTCTGCAAAGTGTTATTATCACATATCTATGTCCTAGCTTGGTTACAGACACCTGCATCCTGTAACCCCCCTGCTTCTACCTCGGGTTAGACTTCGCCTGCTTCGCAGGTGTTTTCGAAAGGGTTGATAGTCAGGGTTGTCTGCCCCTGTGCCAACAGAATGTCACATAACTCCCCACAGTTAGAGAGTTATGGCCATGAGAAGTTGGAGAACCCAGGTTTGGGTAATGGACCCAAGTTTGTTTGATGAATAATGGTATGAGTTTTGATATATTTGCAGGCAAGACTATTCTAGATGGATATCACATGTCATACCATTTCCAGTGGTATGTGGAATGTCACATAACTCCTCACGGTTAGAGAGTTATGGCCATGTGAAGTTGGATAACCCTCATGAGTCATCTAGAAGCCTCAAAAGGTCAAAGTAGTCAAAGTGTTTTCAAAGAAGAAATTATTTAAATAATAAAATGAAGTGATGATTGTACTATAATTAAAAGAGGATGCAAAATAAATTATTTAAATAATAAAGTTAATGGATAAATTACTTAGTGGACAAGTGGTTAGAAGTGGGTTAGCCCTAAAATAAGGAAAGTGGGTTAAGATGGTTAAAAGGTAACCCCTTGAGGAAGCTACATGAAAGTATAAATAAGAGGAAAGGCTATCTCATTTTAACAACACTTGAGCATATTGAATATCTAGAAGTGACTGAGGTAACCAAAGGATATCTAAGCCAAATTCCATCTTGTGGGTTGTTTTATTTTTGGAGTTACACTTCGTGGAAAATAGGGTTTGTGGCTAGTCCTTAAACTAGTCTAAAACATGTTTTTTGGGTAAAACTGTCATAATGTCTTCATAAAATATCCAAATTCAGTAAGAAAAAATGTTTTGGTTACTGTACAATCTTTAGTATTCAATGTACAATTTTCAGATCCATACAACAAATATTCTATGCGGGGCTCGCTCTACAAGTTTTCTCTTTAGAATAATCCAGAATTCAACAAGGTATGCCATTTTTGCTATAACTCCTTTTCTGAGAGGTTCCAAGTAGTGACACCTGGAGGAATTGCATAAAATACACTAAAGAAAATTGTATACTGTTTTCAAATATTTATTCATTACAGGTACATAGTTATGATTAGTTCAAGTTAGGGTTATTGACTAATCCAAAACTAGTCATGTGAGACTAAAGTAAAGTTTGATGAAAATGCTAGTCTCTTGTTGTTAAAGTTAAGGAATATTTGCATGTATGTGATCATATACACCAATTCTATTATAGAGTTACAAATCATATTTGGATGATGAAATTGATGAGGGATTTTGTTTGAGGCCGTACATGTTGGGTACATGGTTGAGACAAGTAGTTAATGAGTTGGAACATACATGAGGTGTATAGTTGATGATGTTGGTACATCTTGATGAGTCATAGTTGATACATGATTTCTACATACTTGGTACATGGTACTTGGTACATATTTGGTTGATAAGGTTGATTACAGGTTGTTTGGTACAGGTTGGTGCATGGTTGATGCATTTGTTTATGGTACATGTTGATTACAGGTTGAGGTACAGGTTGATGCATGGTTCAGGTTATTGGTACAAGTTTTTTGGTGCAGGTTGATTGATACATGTTTACAACAGTATATCTCATAGTGATAGTGTGACAGTGGTTTCATCATTCTAGTTATACATCAGGGTAGTTGAACAAGGCAAGGAAAAGTGGTTGTAGCCACCTTCAACTGTAGTCGAATAACATAGGGGGTTGTAGCCTCCTTCTGGTTGTAGCCAGAGAATTGGGGAGTTGGAGCTTCCCTCAGGTTGTAGCCTGAGAAACTAGGGGGTTGGAGCCTCCTTCCAGTTGTAGCTGGAAAACAAAGGAAGTTGTTGCTTGCAATGAATGTAATTATTAAAGACATATAAGAAAAATCATTTTGTGGTTTTCTCCCGTTTTGGGTTTCCACGTGAAACACTGGTGTACTGTGTATGTGTGTGATTGCTCATTTGTTCATTGTTTATTTACTTTGTAACTATTGGATGATAATGCTACATTGATATAACACTTTCATTTTATGGTGAAAAAGGATTAAATTGATCTATTACCGATTCACCTCCCCTATCATTAATCCAACAGATCTTACCCACCAACATGGCCTTGCACAACTTGGTACCAAAACCCTTTCCTTGGTTATTGTTTTTCTTGCAATCACTTTGGTCATAAAGCAACAGATTATAGAGTATATGCAAGAAATAATAATGTATGGAAAAAAAACATATGTACTTATGGGTTCTCAAATAGAAACTATAATTGACTTTGTCCATTATTTAATTACAATTTTGTATGTTATAAGTGCAACAACTATGAGCACATAACACATTTTTGTAGAAGTGGCCTAGTGGAAACTTCTAGAAAAAACAAGGAAGAATATACCTGTAATGTACCCCGTTATTAGCACTAACAAAATGATCTGATACGAACTTGTAACGTACCCAACTTACTACTGATCAACACTACTCCAAAATCTAGTGTGCAGATTCTACTCTATAACATTGGTCTATGCATAAATACTTGAATAAATGCGCTCGACCCTAAGCTAGGTCATGCCACACAAAGTTTCCTCTTAAATTATGATGCAACTTATAATAGCGGAAGTAACACAATACAATTGGGTGCAAAAGTATACTGAGCACACAACATTACTATGTGTGTAATCCATTCTGATCATGTGATCACTACTATGTGCACAACCATTCTGGCATCACACGTAAATTTATGTTCTCCTTGTGCGCGAATTGATTCTATGTGAACACGAGTGAATCCAACCTCTTATGCACACAGAGTATTTCCCTGTGCACACGACCATTCTAAGCTCACCTCAGAGTCTCATGACCATTATTATAAGGTTAAATTAACATGAATAAATAATAACAATTGTCATACTCCTCATGTACGACTACGAATACTGAATATCAACACCACACTTACATGTGCAAGCATCATTATACAGAATAACAAAAATTACTTATATGAAAAATCATACAATAATTGAACCCATATCAGACATAGATAATTAAGCACATAGTAAATGAGACAAGCACATAAATGACACTTATCTTTTATGAAAAGTCACCAACTACACGTAGATATCATACGCTCCTCCCAACCATAGAATCTATTGCTCATATACTTTTAGCAACAGGTCACCCCTGAGATGCAACTTACACTCCACCCATGAAAAAGGATTCCTAATTCCGCGATAATGTCTGCTAATCAACATAATTGTTCAGTCCAAGGTGCCCACTGCTGCAAATATCCTACAATCTCTCATTCCCCACATGCCCATCCCACCCAAGGAAGTGGATCCCTTCTCTTCTTAACAATAACTTTTTTGCCCCAGTCCCCTTCCAGGGATTCAACAACATGCTATAAAGGAAGTCTAAGAGCACTGAAAATAATTCCCAACACACCAGGGAACAATTCCTAGCAAAACTCTCACCTGGAGAATATGCTCACGAGCTTGACAACCCGCCTCTTCGACAAAAAAACAATTTTTCCAAAGCAAAGGGTTATACCATGGCAGTTGTTAAGAACCAAATACCAATATAGCATAGAAAAAACTTAGAAAAAGTACTCAACGCCTTGAAAAAGAAATAATTTCAGATAATAAGCCTCTTCGAGGGGGCAACCTCCTTTTACCCCACTTAAATGTTCAAGTACAAGATGATTCAAAATGAAAATGTCTCCTTGGTATATATAGGAAACTAGGAGATATAATTACAACTAATGGCCTAAAGCCGACATAAATAAAATAACATTACTAATATAATATGCCCCAATTAAGGGGTAATGAGCCAATATTAGGGCTTAACATGCCCCTCCCCTAGAGACAAGTGTTGTCCGCAATGCTTGAGTAACTCTGGATGCTTTTGTATAAAATACTCATCTTCCCAAGTGGAATGTTCAGCCGGTAGTTTCCTCCATTTAATGAGATACTTTGAAATGGATCTATTCCTCAGCTGGTGAATTCTTGTTCCAGTGATGGCTTCAGGTTCCAATATGATTTTTCCTTCCTCGTCAATTTCTGGCAATATAGTTTGAACCGAGATCTTGTCGCCTATAACCTTCTTTAAGCATGAAACATGGAAAATTGGGTGTAATCGTGAAGATGCAGGCAACTCTAATTTGTATGCCATAGTACCAATCTTTTGCAACACCTTATAAGGGCCATAGTACTTTGGTGATAATTTATTATCCTTCTTGGCTTGCTTGAGGGACATCTGTCTGTATGG
>ML811505.1:92429-108401 GCA_009831015.1 Picea engelmannii
TCTGCCAAGGGTAACCATTTGAACCATTGTGTTTGTTTATCAGAGACAAAGCAACGAAGGTATCCTTCCAGACATTTGTTCACTATTTCGGTTTGTCCATCAGATTGAGGATGACAGGATGAGCTATGAGCCAATTGAGTACCTTTTGGCAGCCAATTCACTTTTTCCATTGTCTTATAAGCTTCCTACACCAATGTTTTGTAAACATCAATCTTTCGTCGCAATTTTTAAATCAACGACACTTTCATTTTTGCGAAATTTACACATTTATCTTCGTTTTGTTTTCATGATTGTAAACGTGAAAACTTATTCTTTCGAAGTCTCATTTCGATCATTATCTGAACTGTCATTATCCCTCTTATCGATATGCTTATTGCGCTTACATTGCACTTATCGTTATGCAGCTGGCAAGATCCTTTGTTCGGTACTCATGCTTCGATTGATTGTGTAATTTGGTTCTATTGAGTTTGTAATGCGTTGGCATTTGGATTTGCATTTTATTTGACTTGCTTGACCTTTGGTTTCATAAGATACATGAGTATTATGTTTAATTATTTCATACATATCTTTTTATAATGCCTATGTTTGTATTTTCATAACTATTGGCTTGTTGATTATATGAATTCTCCTCGACGCATTGGTTAAACTATCGATCTGAGATGATACATTGGCGCATGGTTAAACGTTTTGATATTGATTTCGAATCATATATTAATGGTTCAAAAACTTTGACATAACTTTGATTTTGCGCGTTGGTCTATACACTCACCATGTGTTTCATTGGTCGGCCAGTTGATATGATCGTTGAACTACTATGATAGGATTGAACAGTTATGTAAATCGACGGTTGTACTTTGGAAATTACTATTTTGCATGGCAGAGATAAGCTCCACCACCTTCGCACGATGGCATTTATGCCTATCCCTTCACCGTTCACTTCTGTTAGCTTGGGTAGCTCTGCTCCTGTGTGTGGTTTCAATCCAAACCCTCGGCTTACCATGTGCTCGGCTCCATGGCACCAGTCGTGCGAATCGAGCCAAACAAAAACCAGGCCTTGTTAATGTTTGACAATGCCCGCAAATATTTGGAGGAAAACGGATGGCTCATCTTCGTGCAACGATTTGAGGGTTTTAATCTCTGTGTAGCACGACAGTTTTCTATGACTTTCGATGGCTGTAGAGCCAAGGTGGGGGACATACAATTGGAAATCGATTACAAATTTATTAGCACTGCTACAGGGTTACCTGCCACAGGACAACGTTGGTTTAAGAATTGTAAGGTCGAGGAGGTGCCATGGACACTGCTGTTCCTCTCGCGCAAAGTCACCTCTTGTGACAGAGGTATGCCCATCCCTACACTTAAACCATGATGGCACGATACTTTGATGGTTGTCAAGCAGTTCGTGATCTATGAAGGTTGATATAGACTTATTTTCCTCTACCACCTGTGTTTGCTAATGAGTTTTATGGGATACTCGTTGAATATGCCCTTTTACTTTCATCGAAGCCTATATAAAATGTCGAAAAAGTTTAAAAGGCAGAAGGATGACAAGCAGCCTGTTCCACCATGGACTTATCAAACTTATCGTTGTTTATCATTTGAGTTTGCACGGTGATAGTTGGAGGGATTTCATCACCCGTAATGGTTTTGAGGATATAGACCCTGTCCCGGTTGACAAGCTTGTGGTAATTGAAACCAAGGCTGAGCCGCCTGTACCCTTCCATATCCTATTTCCCTCTCCTAAACCCTCAGCCGACCCTCCTATTGACTTACCAGACATTGGAACTGACAAGGCCGAGACTATTGAAAAGCCTGTGAGCAAAAATCCCAAGGAAAACCTTACTGCTAATGCCAAGGGTAAAAGGAACGCTCGTTTGATTTCAAGGATGGCCAAGAACAAACCTAAACCCTCTGCCAAGTCAAACCCTATCGTTCTAAGTGAGGACTCTGATTCTGACATAGAGCATTTTTTAGCCAGCGAGTACCCTTACTCGCAGGGTTTATGCCCCGAACCACCTTACGATTTCGTGTCGAATCTGCCCCCCTACCTAAGGAACGATCCCAGTCACCCAGGGATTAAACTTCCTAACGAAACCCTCAGCCACATGTCCAAACCCTCGCCTGCTCTTTCAAACCCTACACAGTATTCCTGTGACCAATGCGATTTAGGGTTGGAACGATACTACATTGATGTTCCCATACTCCAATCGAAAATTCAATCGCTGGAATATCAAGTTGCAGTGTTGTCCAATCAAAGAAACCAACTCCAAGCAATTGATAAGAAACAGAAGACAACAAGCTCGATCCTTTTCAAAAACGTTGAATCGGCTACGGCAGTTATCAACTCCAAATTGGCATGATCGAGTCGTATCGTTGCTGTACAGGTATGGATTTTAAAATCGTTTTAGTTGTGTGAGTGAACAGGTTGATATAAGGATTTGAATTCTGTTTTCGAATAGCTCTGTTTACATTTTGAATAGCTCTCTTATAATGTGAGCATCCTATATATAGTTTTGCTTTGAATAAAATGAAATTTCGATTGGATATATGATTTGATCATTCCCAGTATAGCTATCGATAGATTTTTATTGGATTTAAGTGGTCTTCGTTTGGATTTGATTGGTTGGCTTGCCTATTTGAGTTAACGAAATTGTTGATTTTATTGCGATTGAATTCGTTTTTGCATCTGCTCCTAACATGGGGATTTTTCATGCTCAATTTAGAATGCAATCGTGTTTGGATTTGATTTCGTTATAATTCATATGTTGTGAATGAATTTCAATAAGTTTGTTGATTACGTTATGCTCTGTCATATAATTTTCAAAGTTGAAATACAACTCTGTTCGATTTTAATGTAGAAAGAACCACTCTATTTTTTCGGAAACAATGTTTTCATGAAAAGCCTGTGCAAACGATATTCGCGCCAGAATTGTGGAACGATTTTGATTCATAATGACTATGTGAAAACCTTAGCTGTTCGATTCACTTTTACTCTGAGTTGGAAAAGTTGTTTTATGAGTTAAATTCGGATTGTATTTGTTGCTTTGTTTGATTTTGAATTCGCAAAACGAATTGGTCAAATCCGATTATAATTCATTTTGATTGTAACGATTTCGATCAAAGTCAATCAATCTTATTTGCTCGATTTATAATAGCGAACGATCAACCAATTCTTACGAACTCCGTTGCCAATTGATTGATCCAGTTATGATTTCACTTGAATGGATTTGCGTGCCAGTTTTGAGTTAATCCACTCATGGTATGAGTCGTTTTCTTTGTTAATGCAGTTGCAACGAATTGCATACGATCTTGTTTGGCTGCGATCGTATCTCTTGTTGATAAGGAAGTTTAACGATTACTTGCGATTTGTTTGATTATATCGATTTCAATTAGATATGAATCGACTGCATTGTTGTTCCATATGATTTTATCACCCGATTTTATGATAACAAACAAAACAGAGCACACCTATCTCTGTATTCGGTTGATAGATTTTGATCCGATTTGATTTCGAATGGTAAAACAATTTCAACTTCATTGATTCGTTTTCAAACAACTATGGGATGATAAATCGAATTTAATTCTTTATATGATTTGAACTGATCTCAAATGATGATTCTGTGTCTTATTTAGACCAGCTACAGAATCTCAAGATTCTGTAGCTAGGTCTATAGATTCAGATTTTTATTATTTTCTTTAACAAACATCATTCTAACTTGTTCACTTTTGGTCCTTTTCAGGTAGATTCGAATTGCATGGGATTTGATGGACAGTCTAGAGGATATTTGGATGTTTTAGTTTTATTTTAGAGTCCTAGTGTAGTTAAACTTGGGATATCTTCCCAGATCTTATGTAAACTGTTTGATAACTTCCACAGGGAGATTTTACCCTGTGGAAAACTTATAAATACTTATTATTTTTTTAATAAGGATCATCCTCACTTGTGGGAGAACCAGGCTATGAATTTTTAATACAAACTGGGACAAAAGTTGATGTTCTGCTACAACTTTCGCTTTTCATAATATCAATCTTTTGTTTCATGTTTATGTTTATCAATTTGTATTTGATTAGTGACTACTTTAGCTATCACATTCTTTTGCAAAATGATATGATTGAATTAATGTGATACACGCCTGATTTCTTTCACTTATTTAAAGAATACAACAATTACTTAGTTCAGCTAATGAATGACAGATTTCTCTTCTTCATCAATTGAACTATCATGTATAAGTCTTTACATACAGGTTTATCTAATTGTAGAGATTTATAAATTATAAGATTGTTGTTATTTTTATGTCTTGTTTGTCCTGTGATCAAACTTAAGGAGCATTGCAGCTGTCGTTTACGAGAAGCTTCTGGACGATTCGGAGCGGGTTTCCTCCCCCTGATCTGCTTAAACAGTCATCATACCCAAGACAAATCTGGAGCGTTTCCAGGTCAGTTTGTTGTTTATTTGTTTAGTATATGTATTAGTAGTTTAGTTAGATATATGTGTAGTTAAAATTAGTATGTTAGTTGTTTAGTTTTAGTTAGTTTTTGTTTTATTTCTTACTCATAAATTATAACATCAACAAAAAAAATATATTTTGCTGTCTTAGGGAAGAATACAAACGCGTTTTTCAGGTTTTATTCAAATCTGTAAATTGTAGATATTGTGTATTTTGTGAATAAGTTATATTTCCGTTAGTAGTTAGATATATTTAGTTTGTTTTAATAATTAGTATTAGTTTAGTTTGTTTAATAGTTATTTTTAGTTAGATTAGTTAGTTTAGATTAGTTTTTTTTATTTTTGTTTTCTTAGGACCTTAGATCGGCTAACGGAGCCGCTAAACCCGTCAGGGTGGTTCATCCCAAATGGCTTTGGTTATTAGACAACCCCGGACCGGTTCCACTCTCTCAGTTGACGGACGATCAATTTCACCCGTCAACAAATGGTGCTAGAAGGAGGGCCTGAACTTAATTAATGGCATGAGGCGGTCACAAGACTCCTCCACCCCCTAATCACTCACCTATAGTGACTAGAAGCCGTTCACATGATAATATTCCCCTTCAAACAATAACTACTTCAACCGAAGATCCACAGATCACAGTTGAGCCAGCAACCCCTAATCCTACAGTTGGTGACATATAAGAGATTGTCCGCCAATATCTTATTAAAACACATAGTTCCTTAGCCCATTTGAGGCAACCAAACCGTCTGTGGGGTCAACCTTTGGACTTCTTTGATATCAGAGAACAATTAGGTGTTACTGATCTCACTGTGAATCCTACAGATCCAAACTTAAATCCTGCTGCAGGAGGATCTGGGATACCTCCTTCACCACCTCCATCATCTCCTTCCTCTTCTGGAGGAGATTCCTTTGATGAAGGCGATTCAACTTCTTAGTCTTCCACACCCACTACCCCAATGGAAAATCAGAACAACCCTGCTAGACCCTAGTTCGACCAGGATGTCGTAGCCGTACCTGGAGCTCAACATCCTTTACCCAAGCACCCAGAGAAATGGCTTCCCAAGTTTGACCCTGACTCAAAACAGATAGCTGAAGATCATATCAAAAAATTTATGTTATCCATAAGACTCCGCAATGTTGAACATGAAGACGTTGTCTGTAGGTTGTTCCCGTATAATTTCGAGGGTAATGCATCCACATGGTACTTTGCCCAGCAAACCCATACCATCGTGTCTTGGGAAAAGTTTGAGTCATGCTTTTTGGAAAAGTTCGGAGACGGTAAGCCTCCGGAAGTCCTAGCCATGGATCTATCTAGCTTAAAAATGAACCCAAAAGAAAAAGTTAAAGACTTTAATCAAAGATTCTTAACACTTAAAAACCGAATCCCTGCAGATTCTATGCCTTCTGAGAGTCTTATAATATCTTACTACACTAAAGCTTTGCATCAAAGCATAGCTATTTGGGTTAAACGATCTAAGAAAGCGACGTTGTTAGAAGCCTTCGAGGAGTCCAGCTAGATTGAAAAAGACACACTTAGTCTTAAAGATTCCTCTAGCAACGAAACTGAGACTGTTTCTTCTTCCAAAAAGAATATTGAAATACTCCCCAGACCCACTCAAAGTAAAACACAACCTGAAAACTCTGATTTGGAAAACTTAACCAAGGTTGTTCAAAAACTGTCAAATCAAGTTATAGACTTAAATAGGTCAACCGAAGAAGCTTCCTCAAGTAAAGGTCCTTACAAACCCCCGTTCCGGAAGCCTTTTCCCACCAACCGACCTAACCCAACCACCGAAGGCCTAAATCCAGAAAGTTTGCAATGTGCTCTTCAAACAATTCTAGAAGCCCAAGATAACTTGCTGCCTCCTGAAATTCCTGAGGAGGTAGTTGAACCAGAGACAGTTCAAGAAGAAGAGTCTTCTCCAAACATTTTCGGACATTTCTCGGATAGCATCTTCCAAGCCAACTTCGAGACTGTTCACCCTTATAACACTAGGAGTAAGACTACAAATAAACCTTCTTCCGAAAATACTACAACTTCGCCTCCAAAGCAGTCTAAATCAGTTGAGCCTAAACAGAGTAGTGTGAACCCTAAATTAGATTATGATGTTGTTGAAGATCTTAAAAAGTTAAGGGCTAACATTTTTATTTATGAGTTGTTGAATTTTCCATTTTTGTTACAAAAGATGTTGCAAAATATTTCTGAGAATGACAAAAATGGTAATGGTAACAAGGTTGTGCAAAGCAAAGTTCCCCAGAAGACTTCCACTAAAAACAATCCTGATTCTCAAGATAAAGGAAGCATTCCTATAAGTAATGTAAATAATGTAAGTAATGTAGATAAAGTAGCCTTAGAAACTGCGAGTAAAAGGCCACAAGCTACTACTCTTAGTAATCGCAAGAATGTACCTCCTTTTCTATTAACTTTCGAGATTTTTAACAGAAATGTGCATAATTGTATGATAGACTCAGGGGCGTCATCCAATGTGATGCCTTGGTATGTATGCCAGAAAATTAATGTTGAGGTTGAACCATCAAATTTAAAAATCATACAACTTGATCGGACAAATGTCAATGTTATAGGCAAACTAAAGAATGTGCTTATTGGATTATCGTCTAACCCCAAGGTTCATCAAGTTATTGATATAATTGTTGTGGATATTCCGGAAGTGTATGGTATGTTTTTAAGAAGGGACTGGTCGAAGAAGCTACATGGTTATTTCACAATAGATTGGTCCCATCTATGGCTTCCAGAGAACGGAAAGCCTAATAAAATCAAAGTAAACCGTGAGCGTTACCTTAAGGTCATGGTCACAGATTTGAACGATCCAAATGAACCGTACACACCTCCTGCTGATTCACCTGAAGTACAAGGGATGGACACCTTCTTCGACAACTTCATGGCCGAGGTTTCACCGATCACCAATCCAGAACAAAATTCTGAGATTTTAGCATCTATGCAGCCGACAGCTTCCACGCAACGATCCTATGTATCCGATGCAAATCAAATTTGGTCTTTGTATTTCGAGGGGTCAAAGTCCAAAGAAGGAGCCGGAGCAGGCTGCGTCATTATCGATCCAGTAGGTAACAAAACATTGATAGCATGTAGGTTGGAATTTGAATGTACTAACAATACTACAGAATATGAGGCTTTACTGCAAGGTCTCAGAAACGATTTGGATATGAACATTCAAAATTTAACCGTCTTTGGCGACTCTGAAATAGTGGTTAGACAGGTAAGAGATTCTATCCACTGTCTTTCTCCGCATCTCAAAAGCTACCAGTCTGAGGTATGGAACTTAATGAGTAAATTTTCTTCTTTCAATATAAATTCCATTCCTAGGTTGAATAACTCCGAAGCAGATTTATTAGCTAATGTAGCTTCTAAACTTCTTCCTGCAGAAGGCTTGAACATCACAAACTGGAGAGTATTTGACGATGATCAGCAGATTATCAACTTTCTGCACATGGAAGAAACCTTTCAACGCGCGGTGATAGACGAGCACACGCATGACGACAATTTGCACAATTTCACGGTAATACCTGATCCGAAAACTCCTGAAGCTCTATCGGATATGGTAAACTCGATCCCAAAATTTGTAGTTAGGTTAGAGAAGTTTTATGATTTTGAAGATAAATTTAAAAAGACGGTCAATTGTAAAACCAATAGTTCCTCGTTGTCTTATGAAAAAGTAAACCTAGGAACTAATGAAAACCCTCAGTGCATTAACTTAGGCTTGGGATGTTCTCAACAGGGAAAAGCTACATTTATTAAATTGTTCAAAGAATTTAAAGATGTCTTTGCATGGACGTATGATGATCTTAAAACTTTCAACCCTAATATCATACATCATGTTATTCCGATGAAGCCCCAAACCTTACCTTTCCAACAAAAACTGAGGAAAATGCACCCTAAATTGGAACCGACCGTTCAAAAAGAATTGAATAAGCTCCTTAATGCTAAAATAATTTTTCCTGTTAGACACACTCAGTGGGTTTCTAACCTCATCCCAGTCCGGAAGAAAAATGGGGAAATCCGACTTTGCGTCGATTTCTGCAACCTCAATAGAGCGTCTGATAAAGACAACTATCCTGTCCCACCTATGGAACAGATCCTTCAACAGGTATCTGGTTCCGAGAGGCTATCCTTATTGGATGGTTTCTCCAGATACAACCAAGTCCTGATGTCTCCACCAGACCAACTAAAAACCACCTTCCGTACTCCATGGGGCACTTATGCTTACTGTAAAATGCCCTTTGGATTGATTAATGCTTGAGCTACCTTTCAGAGAGCAATGGATATTGCTTTCTGAGGCTTAATCAATCAATCCGTTGTAGTTTACTTAGATGATGTGACTGTGTTTTCTAAAAACAAAAACGATCATCTAGCTCACTTGAGCCGTCCTACTGCGATGTCGTAAGTACGACATCTCTTTGTATCCCAAAAAGTCCATCTTTGCAGTAGAACAAGGTAAACTCCTAGGATTCATTGTGTCTAGTGAAGGGATGATTATTGACCCTGAAAGGACTCAAGTCATCGCAAAACTTCCCCCTCCTACATCCAAAAAGTCCATGCAGTCTTTCTTAGGCCAGATTAACTTCGTGAGAAGATTTGTCCCTAGCTTCTCCAAGATGGTCAGGCCTTTACAGAACTTGATTAAGAAAGACACCCAATATCACTGGGGACCCCTAGAAAACCAAGCTTTTAGTGAAATAAAGAAGGCCATAATAGACGCTCCGTCTCTCATGAGCCCAGATTTTTCACAAGACTTTACACTCTACACTTTTTCTTCTGACCGTTCCTATGCCGCCGTCCTAACCCAAAAGAATGCCGAAAACAACGAAGTACCCATCGCCTTTATGAGCTCCTCTTTCAAAGGTGCTGAACTTAATTACCCAGCGGTAGATCGGAAAGCCTACACTGTTTTCAAAGCAGTTAAGCATTTCCGGTCCTATCTTTTGAAGTCAAGGACGAAAGTCATTGTCCCTTACCCAGCCGTAAGGAACCTGTTAGTGCAGAAGGAACTAGGAGAAAAGAGAGCCAACTGGGTCACTTCTTTGCAGGAGTATGACCTAGAAATCACCCCAGCTTAGATAGTGAGAGGCCAAGGGTTATGTAAGTTGGTTGCTGAGTCGGAGTTAGGACAGCAAGAAGAAAGTGATACGTCAAACCTAGGACAAAGCGAACAAAGTCTAATATGTTGCACGCAAAACCCTGTTAGTCCTTGGTACGATGATATTAGATTCTGTCTTGAACATGGGTCAGCCCCCCGTCACCTAGACCCCGCTAAGAGAAGAGCATTGATATTAAGGTCTGCCTCCTTTCATCTGGTTAATGGTATCCTATTTCGTCAAAGTTTTGACGGCGTACTGATGCGTTGTCTTGAAAAAGACGAAGCAGAGAAGGTTTTGCTAGAGTTGCATGCAGTAGAAGCTGGTGGTCATTTTGGTGGTGACACCACTGCTCATAAGGTTTTACGAGCCATTTATTACTGGCCCACACATTTTAGAGACGCCCATGCCTTGTGTCGTAAATGTATCACCTGCTAGAAAGCATCAGGGCGGTTGCAAAAACCATCCTTTCCTTTGCAGACCGTTACGGTAGATTCTCCTTTTCAGAAATGGGGACTTGATATCATAGGTCCTATCAACCCTCCATCCTCCCAACAACACAATTTTATTGTGACAGCCACGGATTATTTTACTCGATGGTCTGAAGCCGCGGTGTTAAGAACTGTCAACACCAGTCAGGTTATTGCCTTTCTAAACTCGAATATTATCACTCGTTTCGGTATCCCGGACTGTCTGGTCTTGGATAATGCTTCTTACTTTTCCTCTCTTGAGATGAGCGAGTTCGCCTTAGAAAAAGGAATTAAGTTGAAGTATTCCACTAGTTATTACCCCCAGGGCAACAGACTGGCAGAATCAACAAACAAGAACTTGATCAAAATAATCAAGAGAACGGTGGTTGAAAATCACAAGAATTGGCACAATGCATTGCTTAACGCGTTGTGGGCTGATATGGTTACGCCAAAAGATGCTATAGGTAACTCCCCCTTTTTTCTCGTTTATGGCAGAGAAGCAATTCTGCCACCTCACATTCTTCTTCCCTCGCTTCAGTTGTCACAAAAAGTTCAAGAAGAAGATTGTTCCCCTCTAGAAAACCAGATTAACTCTTTGATAAAGCTAGAAGAAGTAAGAGCCGAAGCTAAACGTAAGTTAGATCAACATCAACAATTGGTTAAAAGTTGGTTCGATTCTAATTCTACTTTTGATAGGAATTTTGAAATAGGTGATCTTGTTTTGAAGTGGGACAAACCACACGAGGGAAAGGGAGAACACACAAAATTTCAAAATCTGTGGCTTGGACCATTTTTAATTGCTGAAAAGTTGGGTCCCAGTTCTTTTCGATTGCAGAATCTTGAAGGGAAGCTTGACACCTACCCGGTAAATGGCCAAGCCCTGAAGAGATACTTTGCTTGATAACAACCTTTGTATATTATGTACATATCTTGATTTTTGTATGCTTTCTCGTTTGCTTTTGGTTTTTGATTTTTCTTTGAATTTTTTCAGTTTGTGTTTTTGAACATTCACATACCTGTGCACTGAGCTATTCAGACAAAGATAAAAGAAATTTCCTTCGCTGAAATAACTTCTGAAAAATTTGTACGAACATCAATGGTATATTTCTGAAATTTATATCTGTGTTGGAAAAGTTTGTTGTTTGAAAGAATTTTACCGATTTCGATCTCTGAGTAAAGTTCGTCATGATCATCCGTTATCTTTTTACACTATCCCTATTCCGTAAAGGAATGACTCAGAAGATGTCTCCCTGTCTTAGGATGTTGTTTTTGCAAATAAAACATCTCTGGATCTAAATAAAGGACAGTTCTAAAAAATTCTGATGAGGTCTGAAAAAAATGTTAAAGAATCATGATTTTCAGCGTCACCCCGCTCAAATATATATCTATAAAAAAACAAAACAAAATAAATAAGAGTTGTGGGAAGTGCTTGTAAACCCGTCGGGATGTTGAACAGGTTTGCTGGCAGCGGGTAAATGCATGCATGGCGCCAAGAAAACTTCGCCGGGGTACTGAACAGGCCCGCTTGCAGTGAAGAAACGTCGGGTATATGAAAATTTGCAAAAAAGGAAACCTCTTTAATGTCCTTTATTCTGATCCAGAACTTCTTGGCAGGATACAGATGTCAGAGTGGGTTAAATGGAAACCCTGTCAAGGCTATGGACGCCTGCTGGCAGCAGTGGCTATGCCAACAGTATTGAAGATTTTATCTTTAATATCGTGACTTGCTGATCTTAAGATTGTTATCAGTTTTCATCTTTTGAAACGCTGCTGGAAAAATTGGTTAATGATGATGTTTATACAATTTTTTGGTTGTTACTTTTAAGTGGAATTATCTTTACTGTCCTAATCTGAATTCGTTTCTTTTGACAGAGATAACTGCTTCGACCAGTGTGTCGCCATTTTTGGCAGCCAATTCACTTTTTCCATTGTCTTATAAGCTGCCTACACCAATGTTTTGTAAACATCAATCTTTCGTCGCAATTTTTAAATCAACGACACTTTCATTTTTGCGACATTTACACATTTATCTTCGTTTTGTTTTCACGACTGTAAACGTGAAAACTTATTCTTTCGAAGTCTCATTTCGATCATTATCTGAATTGTCATTATCCCTCTTATCGATATGCTTATTGCGCTTACATTGCACTTATCGTTATGCAGCTGGCAAGATCCTTTGATCGGTACTCATGCTTCGATTGATTGTGTAATTTGGTTCTATTGAGTTTGTAATGCGTTGGCATTTGGATTTGCATTTTATTTGACTTGCTTGACCTTTGGTTTCATAAGATACATGGGTATTATGTTTAAATCTTTCATACATATATTTTTATAATGCCTATGTTTGTGTTTTCATAACTATTGGCTTGTTGATTATATGAATGCTCCTCGACGCATTGGTTAAACTATCGATCTGAGCTGATACGTTGGCGCATGGTTAAACATTTTGATATTGATTTCGAATCGTATATTAATGGTTCAAAAACTTTGACATAACTTTGATTTTGCGCGTTGGTTTATACACTCACCATGTGTTTCATTGGTCGGCAAGTTGATATGATCGTTGAACTACTATGATAGGATTGAACAGCTATGTAAATCGGCGATTGTACTTTGGCAATTACTATTTTTCATGGTAGAGATAACCTCCACCACCTTCGCACGATGGCATTTATGGCTATTCCTTCACCATTCACTTCTGTTAGCTCGGGTAGCTCTGCTCCTGTGTGTGGTTTCGATCCAAACCCTCGGCTTACCATGTGCTCGGCTCCATTTCACCAATCGTGCGAATCGAGCCAAACGACAACCAGGCATTGTTAATGTTTGACAATGCCCGCAAAGATTTGGAGGAAAACAGATGGCTCACCTTCGTGCAGCGATTTGAGGGTTTTAATCTCTATGTACAACGACAGTTTGCCATGACTTTCGATGGCTGTAGAGCCAAGGTGGGGGACATACAATTGGAAATCGATGAGAAATTTATTAGCTCTGCTACAGGGTTACCTGCCACAGGACAGCGTTGGTGTAAGAATTGTAAGGTCGAGGAGGTGCCATGGACACTGTTGTTCCTCTCGGGCAAAGTCATCTCTTGTGATAGAGGTATGCCCATCTCTGCACTTAAACCACGATGGCACGATACTTTGATGGTTTTCAAGCAGTTCGTGACCTGTGAAGGTCGATACGGACTTGTTTTCCTCTACCACCTGCGTTTGCTAATGAGTTTTATGGGATACTTGTTGAATATGCCCTTTTACTTTCATCGAAGCCTATATAAAATGTCGAAAAAATTTAAAGGAAGAAGGCTGACAAGTAGCCTGTTCCACCATGGACTTCTCAAACTTATCTTTGTTTATCATTTGAGTTTGCACGGTGATAGTTGGAGGGATTTCATCGCCCGTAATGGTTTTGAGGATATAGACCCTCTCCTGGTTGACAAGTCTATGGTAATTGAAACCAAGGCCGAGTCGCCTGTACCATTCCATATCCTATTGCCCTCTCCTAAACCCTCGGTCGACCCTCCTATTGACATACCAGACATCGGAACTGACAAGGCCGAGACTATTGAAAAGCCTGTGAGCAAAAAGCCCAAGGCAAACCTTACTGCTAATGCCAAGGGTAAAAGGAATGCTCATTTGATTTCAAGGATGGACAGGAACAAACCTAAACCCTCTGCCAAGTCAAACCCTATCGTTCTAAGTGAGGACTCAGATTCTGACATAGAGCCTTTACTAGCCAGCGAGTACCCTTACTCGCAGGGTTTATGCCCCGAACCACCTTACGATTTTGTGTCGAATCTGGCCCCCTTCCTAAGGAACGATCCCAGTCACCCAGGGATTAAACTGCCTAACGAAACCCTCAGCCACATGTCCAAACCCTCGCCTGCTCTTTCAAACCCTACACAGTCTTCCTGTGACCAATGCGATTTATGGTTGGAACGATACTACATTGATGTTCCCATACTCCAATCGAAAATTCAATCGCTGGAAGATCAAGTTGCAGTGTTGTCCAATCAAAGAAACCAGCTCCAAGCAATTGATAAGAAACAGAAGACAACAGGCTCAATCCTTTTCAAAAACGTTGAATCGGCTACGGCAGTTATCAACTCCAAATTGGCATGATCGAGCCGTCTCGTCGCTGTACAGGTATGGATTTTAAAATCGTTTTAGTTGTGTGAGTGAACAGGTTGATATAATGATTTGAATTCTATTTTCGAATAGCTATGTTTACATTTTGAATAGCTCTGTTATAATGTGAGCATCCTATATATAGTTTTTCTTTGAATAAAATGAAATTTCGATTGGATATATGATTTGATCATTCCCAGTATAGCTATCGATAGATTTTTATTGGATTTAAGTGGTCTTCGTTTGGATTTGATTGGTTGGCTTGCCTGTTTGAGTTAACGAAATTGTTGATTTTCTTGCGATTGAATTCGTTTCTGCATCTGCTCCGAACAGGGGGATTTTTCATGCTCAATTTAGAATGCGATCGTGTTTGGATTTGATTTCGTTATAATTCATATGCTGTGAACGAATTTCAATAAGTTTGTTGATTACGATATGCTCTGTCATATAATTTTCAAAGTTGAAATACAACTCTGTTCGATTTTAATGTGGAAAGAACCACTTTGTTTTTTCGGAAACAATGTTTTCATGAAAAGCTTGTGCAAACGATATTCGCGCCCGAATCATGGAATGATTTTGATTCGTAATGACTATGTGAAAACCTTAGCTGTTCGATTCACTTTTACTCTGAGTTGGCAAAGTTGTTTTATGAGTTAAATTCAGATTGTATTTGTTGCTCTGTTTGATTTTGAATTCGCAAAACGAATTGGTCAAATCTGATTATAATTCGTTTTGATTGTAACGATTTCGATCAAAGTCAATCAATCTTATTTGCTCGATTTGCAATAGCGAATGATCAACCAATTCTTACGAACTCCGTTGCCAATTGATTAATACGGTTATGATTTCACTTGAATGGATTTGCACGCCAGTTTTGAGTTAATCCACTCATGGTATGAGTCATTTGCTTTGTTAATGCAGTTGCAACGAATTGTATACGATCTTGTTTGGCTGCGATCATATCTCCTGTTGATAAGGTAGTTTAACGATTACTTGCGATTTGTTTGATTATATCGATTTCGATTAGATATGAAATGATTGCATTGCTGTTCCATATGATTTTATCACCCGATTTTATGATAACAAACAAAACAGAGCACACCTATCTCTGTATTCGATTGATAGATTTTGATCTGATTTGAGTTCGAATGGTAAAACAATTTCAACTTCATTGATTCGTTTTCAAACAGCTATTGGATGATAAATCAAATTTAATTCTTTATATGATTTGAATTGATCTCAAATGTTGATTCTGTGTCTTATTTAGACCAGCTACATAATCGCAAGATTCTATAGCTAGGTCTATAGATTTAGATTTTTATTATTTTCTTTAACAAATATCATTCTAACTTGTTCACTTTTGGTCCTTTTCAGGTAGATTCGAATTGCATGGGATTTGATGGACAGTCTAGAGGATATTTGGATGTTTTAGTTTTATTTTAGAGTCCTAGTGTAGTTAAACTTGGGATATCTTCCCAGATCTTATGTAAACTGTTTGATAACTTCCACAGGGAGATTTTACCCTGTGGAAAACTTATAAATACTTATTATTTTTTTAATAAGGATCATCCTCACTTGTGGGAGAACCAGGCTATGAATTTTTAATACAAACTGGGACAAAAGTTGATGTTCTGCTACAACTTTCGCTTTTCATAATATCAATCTTTTGTTTCATGTTTATGTTTATCAATTTGTATTTGATTAGTGACTACTTTAGCTATCACATTCTTTTGCAAAATGATATGATTGAATTAATGTGATACACGCCTGATTTCTTTCACTTATTTAAAGAATACAACAATTACTTAGTTCAGC
>ML811506.1:2427-25216 GCA_009831015.1 Picea engelmannii
AGTGACTATTAACTAATTATTTAATGGGCCTTATTCAAGGAAGGTGACCTCACACATTAATAAAGTATCTAAGTAAGGGGGTTAGGGTAGGACCCTAACATGCCCTTTCCCTTTAAAAATATCATTGTCCTTAAGGATGAAGGGGAGGAAACTGTTGTAGAATCACTATTGGTTTCCACGTGGCATCTTCTGGTTGCATATATTTCCACTGGATCAATACTTCCTTGATCATGAGTTGGTACAATTGGCACTCTCTAGTATCCAATATTGCTTTTGGTTGGAGTCAAATGGAACCTTCTTCATCAATTTCTGGCAGGTTGATCTGCACTTTACAATTTGATTCCACAACTTTCTTCAAACATGACACATGAAAGATTGGATGAATCTTGGAGTGGGTTGGGAGAGCCAGCACATAGGTGACTTGACCAATGCGTTGTATGATATGATAGGGACCATAGAACTTCAGAGCTAGATTATGGGGAACTTTATGTTTGAGTGATGTATGTTTATAAGGCTACAGGTGAAGAAACACTTGATCCCCTTCACCAAAAGAAAATTCAGATCTATGTTGATGACCTTGTTGTTTCATTTGATTTTGTGCCATAAACAAGTTTTCCTTGAGGATACAGATAATGGCTTCTCTGGTGTGAAGTGTTCTATCTATTGCATGAACCTTGGAGGTGCCTGGTACATAGGATTCCAATGTAGGGGTTCTTGGCCATAAACAATTCCATATGGTGTCATTTTGGTAGCTCCATGATAAGTGGTGTTGTATATCCATTTAGTAAGGGGAAGCCATTATTCCCATTAGTGCAACTTTTCTGAAGCAAAACATCTCAAATAGGTTTTTAGACACTTGTTGACCACTTTTGTTTGACCATTAGTTTGAGGATGATATGCAGTGCTCATATTCAACTGTGTACCTTGAAGTTTAAATAGTTCCTACCAAAATTTGCTAGTGAATGTGGGGTCCCAATCCGAGACAATAGAAGTGGGCATACCATGTAGCTTAAAGATCTGATCCATGAAGGCCCGAGATAATGAGGAAGGAGTGAAAGGATGAGTGAGGGCACACAAATGAGAAACTTTTGAAAGACGTTCAACAACCACCATGATGATTGATTTGTTTCCTGTTTTGGGAATCACACGATAAAGTCCATTGAAAGGTCTATCCAAATCTGTGTTGGGATTGGTAATGGTTGCAATGCCCCTAGTATCTTCACTCTCTCCCTAGTTTCTTTGGAAAGTGTCACTATATGCTACAAAGTCTTGGATGTTTGTTTTCATGTCATCTTGGAAGAATGAATGCTTAGTCCTTTCATAGGTTTTATGAAAGTCAGAGTGACTGAATATTGGTGATGAATGTATCTCCTTTAAGACTTTTTATTTTAGGGTTGAATCCCTTTCCAGAACAATGCACCCTTTATACTGAAATCTATCGTGTTTCAATGTATGAATTTTAATTGGGTTGGGATCTACCTAAAGCCATTGGATGAGTTTCATTAAAGTATAATTTGCTATCCATTCCTTGTAGACCTCCTCGATCTATCCCAAGCTTGGTAATGGTAAGGTAAAGAGTAACCCACCCCCCTTGAATTGTTTAGATAAATCACGAGCCACAACATTCTCTTTACTCTTCTTATATATGATCTCATAATCATACCCCAAAATCTTGGTGACCCATTTATGTTTCTCTAGTGAAGACAATCATTGTTCAAGAAAGTACTTCAAACTATGATGCTCAGTCTTGATATGAAAGTGCCTCCCTATGAGGTATGGTCGCTAAGTCTCCATTGCATAAAGGATATCCATCATTTCTTTCTCATATGTGGGTTTCCCCAAATTGCGGTCACCCAATTGTTTACTAGTGAATTCCAAGGAGTGTCCTTATTGCATTAATACTGCTCTGATACCTCTCCTTGAAGCATCACATTCCAAGAAAAAAGTGTTATTAAAGTCAGGTACTGCTAATACTGGAGTAGTACACATGGAATTATTTAAAGCAACAAAGGCCTGTGCTCCGACCTCACTCCAAACAAAGGCATTTTTTTAAGGAGTGAATTTAGGGGAGCTATGATGTTTCCATAATTTTTCACAAATTTCCTATACTAGCCTATAATTCCTAAGAATTCCCTCAAACTCTTTAGTGTTTTGGGATGGGGCCAATCTTGCACAGCTGCCACTTTCTTGGGATCAACTTGTACACCCTCTTGACTTACAATGTTACCCAAATATTTAACTTCATGAGCCCCAAAAGCACATTTGGAGTGCTTCACAAAGATTTTTATGTGTCTCAAAAGTTGCAAGGACTTATCAACATGTTCTATGTGGGATTCCCATGTTTTAATGTAGATCAAGATATCATCAAAGAATACTAGAAAAAAATTACATAGGAAGGGTTTGAAATATTGTTCATGAGACTTTGAAATGTGGATGGAGAATTACAAAGGCTGAAAGGAATCACTAGAAACTCATAATTACCTTTGTGTGTTCTAAAGGATGTCCTTGGAATGTTATCCTCTTTCATCCTGATTTGGTGGTATCCTGAACATAGATCAAGCTTAGTGAAAAAACAATCTCCATGAAGTTCATCAAGGAGATCATCAAAAATAGGGATGGGAAATTTGTCCTTGATTTTTAACTTATTCAGAACCTAAAAAATAGGACACATGTGCCAAGTGGCTTCCTTATTTAATACCATGACTACTGGTGATGAGTAAAGTCTTGTACTGCGAAAAATGACCCCCGCCTCCAATAGCTCAGGAATGATTTTTTTTATTTCATTCTTTTATGCAAAAGGGTGGATATAAGGACATATGTTTGGTGGTTAAATTCTTGGAATTAGGGGAATTCCATGGTAATGCTCTCCTTGAGAAGGGGGTAAACCCTTTGGTGTCTTGAATATCTGATGATCTTTGTCAAGGAATAGCTGCAAGTATGGGTGGATTTCTTGTGTTTGTTTATCCATAACCCGTATGGAATTAAATTGGGAAATAATACTAGAGTGACCCTTCTTTAATAACTTCTCCATATGATGAGATTTGAATACTTTAGGAGAGCCTGCTAGAATCCCTCGAAGGGTGTGCACATGACCCTCTTTAGTGAAACTCATATAGATTTCTTTGAAATCCATGGTGACTAGTCCCAACGTACGTATCCATTCCACCCACTATATTGTATCACACCCACCCATATCGATGGAAAATATATGGGTTTTGAGTTGATAGTCTCCCATATGGAGTCTAACATTTTCACATCTTCCCCCACATTTCATCATACCTCCATTGGAAATCATAATTTGAAAGTTGGGAAGTGAGTGTACACAACAATAAGTATGTTTTTCCACTCTTTTGTGAATGAAATTGTGAGCACTGCCACTATCAAATAGGACTATGAATTTCTGGTGGTTGATGTAACCCATGTGTTTCAAGGTTTGTGGAGTTGAAATACCTGATAATGCATGCAAGGAGATAAGTCGTTCTTCATGATAGAATGGTGGTTCTATATATGTCTAAGTTTGAGTGTTGTTTCCTTCAACTTGTAATTCTTGTGTCTCTTTTTTGATCAATTTGCAACATTTTTTGTTCTTTACATGATGATTTGAAGCATATGTTTCATCACAATTATAAAAGAGTCCTCATCTTTGGTAATTTTCCATTTTCGTTGGAGACAAACGTTGTATTTTCAAGGGATGAGTATGAGTTATTATTGGGGTAGTACCTTGGAGAGGATGAGTGCGGGGAATGAAGGTTGGATTTTTTTTTATGCATTAATCACCGTTTATGATTATAGGTCCCTTTGTGTTGATTCCAACCACATAGCAGGATGTTGCATTCTAACTTGTGCTCTAATATCTTCCTTAAGGACACTAATGAAACATTCTTTATAGAAAGAATCTATTAAGTTCTCTATACAAAAATCTAATTTCTCAAAGGATGCCATAAAATATGTGACTGAGCCTATTTGGTGTAACTTGGTAAGTCACCCCAAATAGTGTGTATCCTTTTCAAAACGTGCATAGACAACTTTAACAAATTGACTCCAAGTGATATATCTTGCATATGCGATTTTATTCTAGTCCCACCATTGCCATCATTCTAGATATAGATATAATACCCTCACCCTAAGTTTCATCATGTCATCAAGAATTCCCTGGAGGGAAAACTAATGTACCCTTTGGGTGACCCATCCAAAAGGGTCAAAACCTTCAAACTTGTTCAGGTCCACCTTAGGAGAATCATTCCACATGTTATTATCCATTGATCTATTGTTGTGCGGTCCTGAAAAGGGTTGTGGGTGGTTGAATAATCATAAGTAATAAGTTTCTTCCTGGTGTGGCTCAATGTGTTGGGGAGTCCAATGGTTTTATTCTAGTACACCCCAATTTTGCATACCCATTAACTTCTCAAGAAACATTTGTTGGAAGTTGTTGAAATTCTCCTCCAACTTTTCATCCAGCCTCTTGTCCAACGTTGCATTGAACCCACTTATTTCATCCTAAATTTTATTAAGCCAATCGTCCATGTAGTCTAACCTGCTTGTAGTAGAGTGGGTGTTCATGTTTTCCAAATAAGTATGAGGGTGTTTATAAGTATCCTTCATAACTGAGCTCACTGAGACATGTTATTGACTCTTGGGGACAAGGGAGTGTTAGGTGCTATAGATCTCTGATATATGTGCAATTTGGTCCAACAGTAGTAATCGAATTAATATCTCAGGGAACTAACTAAGGAGGCTCAACCATGCCCTTAGATGTACTACTCTACTACCCATGTACTAGAGAGTGATATTCTATAGTGTTATTCTTGGTGTAGTATAACAACAAGATGGCCCATTGGTTTATCTAGGGATGGTTTCAAGTGTACCTAGTGTAAAATCCCCATTTTCAAACCCCAAACTGGTGGGCATATTATAAATGTAATGTATAGTTGAGGGCCGAGAAATGTAATATGTAAATTCCATAAATTGAATATAATGAACAAAATTTATCTCCAGTTGCAGATGGACACAGATGGAGATTTGGGGGCTTATTTTCCACAAGAGAGGGAAGGGGTGTTGTAATACACCCAACCCCTAAATACCCTTTCTAGGGATGGGGCATCAATTTTTGTCTTTCCTAACTATCTCAAATCCTAATTCCAGGATCTCCACTAGCTACTACTCGCCACAAGCTTTCTAACGGTCATCACTGCACTAAAATATGAGCTTTGGTCCGCAAGTTATTGAATCCAAAAGTTACCAGGGAGATTATTATTTGGGGTTTTCGACATTCGACGTTGAACGCCCCTTTTTCTCACTCCTCGAAGTCCCAAAATCTCTCCACACAGCCTTAGCCATTTGACGATCAACGTTCGGTGTTTTACGTTGAATGTCCATTTTTCGGCGTTTGGTAATTGACAATCTATGTTGATCGTTTCAGTCATTCAACAATTGACAATCATCGTTGAACGTTCGACATTCAACAATCGACGATCATTGTTGAACGTTCCTTTACCATACTATGCCCAAATCTTTTGAACCCCCAAAATTATCCAGACTCTCGGAGTCTTGAAATATCACCACATGGCTTAGGCCCTTCGACGATCAGTGTTCGACCTTTTACGTTGAACATTCCTATAGTTTACCATGCCCAAAATATTCTGAACTCCTGAAGTTATCCAGAATCCTGGAGTCCCGAACACATCACCAATCACATGGCTAGGTGGGCATGAACCAAAATTTGACACACGACGAGGGCCAGGGGTGACACGTGTCATGCTTTAATAGGCATAAGGGGTCTGTGAATCATCCATATCTGGGTGACACATAGCACACGTAATGTGGGTCCATGTCACCTTGAATGACGTCAGGATGCCATGTCATCTTGGACTGATAGCTGCCCAGGCCTTTGATCTCATGGTCAGTAAGAGTCCACATAGTCCTCGGATCCATGACCTCCATTACTTCGGGGTTTTAGACTTCACAATTCCTCACATCGCAAGTCCCCTAAAGAACCAAGTCTCTGGACTCTCGGATCTAGTGACACATTTCCTCTACCTATCAACGACTGAGAATCACTTCTCTGTTCGCGACTTCGGGAGTTTTCACAACTTGAAAAATCTTGGCCAAGTTCCTTTGGAGTACCAAGTCTCCAAACTATAGGATCTCTTTCCGCGTGTACCTATCATTCAAGAACAAGATTTACTCTGGTTTGCAGAGCTCTGGGGAAACTCTCATGTTCCTTTATCGTTGAATACCCGAACTTATAGATAGTCATTGATTTATGGACACGTGTCCATCCACTTTCAACGGTCCCAATGAACTTAGTGACTTTGGCATTCAGGAGTTTCAGCCCTAGACCACTCCTATTCTCGCAAATTAGTATTTCATCGAAGCACTTAACATTACCCTTCATAAGTACGATCTAACGACTGAGAGAGATCTCCACTAGATCCCCATATCTACGACCCTCATCAATTCATGACTTCGGCCTTCGGTTGTTTTCGAGGAATGTGGAATCATAATTTTCGAAGTCCTAAAGCCAAAAGAGCTATCTCCTTTTAGACTAGTGTAGGGTCCCCAGACCCTGGTCATATGAATCCTTTGGAAATTCTTGTGGGTTAAGTGCTAATCCTTTCTACAGAAAATGGGTTAAGGACGTGGTCATGAGCCCTCATTTAGATGGGTGGATAGTTTGAAGGGATTTCTCTTCTCCCACAGGGTTGAACTTGACATTCCTACTAAGGTAACTCAAAGGATCAACATGACTTAGACGTTTTAGTTACTCCTACCCCAACTCTCCTTGTGGATTCATATCCCATGAATCTCTAGCAGCTAAACTGAGATAAATCAACTACCATATAGATATAACAGTTTATAGAAGCAAATGAGCATTTCTATTAATTGTTCAAATACTGAAAGACTTAACCATAAACACAGACATTCCATCATCGCATCCAATATATATACACAGAGTATGATAATACTTATTAGAAATGGAGAATGTGAAGCGACTGTTGAAAGAGGTTCCTATTTCCTCCCAACCATAGGCACAACCACTCCTGATGGATTTACCATTGGTCATCCCCGAGATAGAACATGATGCTTTGAGAGATATTATTTCTCCTTGCTCCACAACAGTTGGGGATGGAGGTTACTCTTCTCCTCCCACAAGAAATTGGAAACTGATTTTCTCTACTCCAAGCAAGGAGGTCTGCAGGAGTACTTCCTCAGTCACTCATCAGCTTCGTTTACCAACTTGTAGCAAAAACCTGCCCATGGATTATTACAACCAAAATGAGCTTTCTTCTCATCCTTTCTCTCTACTCCAGAGTAAAAAAACATGCTTCTCTTCTCTTCTCGAGATTGTTCTCTCTACTCTGTTTCCTTGCAGATATGTCTTTGTCCCCTTGAATTACCTCCTTTCTTTCCTTCCTCAACAAGGCTACATGGTTCTGAATCCCGAATTCCTGGTCAAGCCTAGAAGCCTTACATATGGGTACCCTACCCCATCTCCTCATTAACTTTTGAGGATGGCCTTCCAACTACCAGCCTGACTGGTAATTCATTTCTGGGTCAGGGGACTATTGAGAAATTATACCTATAGGTACTGGTTTGGTGAGGGTCATCTCAACCATTCTTTGTTTCCCTCACCATCTCTCTCATAACATTCGTGTTCTATCTCGGTAAACTCCCCCCTTTTAGCAGTTGTGCAACACATATCCAATTTCTATTAATAATATAAAATTCATACATTGACCCTTTTATACAAAGGTTCATCAAATAAAAAATTCACACATATTTAGTCTGCCATAGTCTTTTGGCCAATTTATAGTTATATTTACAAACTAGGGGAAATAGGGGTATTACAATCCCCTCCCCCTTAAAGGAACATCGTCCTCGATGTTCTATCTATCGATGTGATCTGTATGTACAGAAGTAAACAAAAATGGATTTGTATGTTTCATGGCATCCTCCATTTCCCATGTAGCCTCATCTAGGCCAAAGTGTTTCCACTACACCTTGACCTGTGCAATGGTTATGTTCTTGAGTGGGGTTTCCTTCCTGTCTATTATGGATTGAGGTTCTGGCAAGAATTCTCCCTCGGTTTCCACCTAGATCATAGACCAACCAATAATATGATTAGAATCATGTACATACTTATTTAATAAAGAAACATAGAAAACATTATGTGCCTTCACTGTGGGAGGAAGTTCTAGTCGATAGGCTACTGGTCCCACCATATCCAAAAATTCAAAGGGTCCACAATACCAAGGTTCCATCTTGGCACAAACTCCCATCCTTAAAGATATTTTCTTGGGTCTAACTCGGAGATACACATGATATCTTTCTTTGAAATCTCTAGGAGTCTTTTTTATCTCTGCATATCTCTTTTTTCTATCCTGGGATATCTTTAGATTTTTTCTGATCTGAATTACTTGACGTTCCATTTCCTTTAGCATATATGTCCCTATTGTAAGTCTATCTACTGGTTTGTTCCAACTGATTGGAATGTTGCATTGTCTTCCATAGAGGGCTTCAAAAGGGCTCATTTTTAATCACTCTTGATATCCATTGTTGTAGGCAAACTCTACCAGTGATAGGTAGTCCTCCCACTTCTTGGGTTGATGGATTACATGCATCCTCAACATGTCTTATAATACTTGGCTCACCCTCTCTATATTCCCATCATTTTGAGGGTGATAGACTGTACTAAAGAGCAATTTTGTTTCAAAACCAAAAAATAGAGATTTCCAAAATTTTGAAGTGAATTTTGTATCTCTGTCGGATATAATTTCCTTAGGCATGCCATGCAGCCTAAATATCTCCTTCATGAAAATGATGGAAATATCTATTTCCTTGCAAGTGGACTTGATGGGTATGAAGTGAGCATCCTTGCTCAGTTTTTCCACAACTACCATGACGATGTCATTCTGTTTGGTTGATCTTGGTAATCCTATGATGAAATCCATGGAGATGGTTTTCCATTTCCATTCGGGAATTGGCAGGTGATGAAACAACCTTGTTGGGTGATGATGTTCTGCCTTGAATTGTTGACATTCTAGACACTTAACTAAGTAATCAACTATGTCCTTCTTTAGTTCGGGCCAATAAAATAATTTCCTAGTGGCAGTGATCATTTTCTCATAACTAGAATGACCAGTACATGGTATTTTGTGTAGTTCATCCATTATGAACCTCTTCAAATTGTCACAATTCAAAATATACAATGTTCCCTTGTAATTCAATAGACCATCATTAAGCATCTGATAGCCTTTGTATTTCGGTCCTGTTCTATTCCGTGACATCTTGCTTTAGGTATGATGTCACGGTCTTGAAAAATGCATCTGTTTTTTGTGCACTTTTAACTCTCTCTTTGATGTCTGATTCACTAGCACTTATAGTTTCCAAGTGAACCACTTTCATACTTCTACTAAGGGCATCAACCACCCTATTCTCCTTTCCTTTGATGTGTTTGATTTCAAAATCAAATTCACTAAGGAGAGCCATCCACCTAGCCTGTCTCACATTGAATTTCCATTGGTCAAACAAATACCTCAACCCACTATGGTCTATCATAAGTACAAATATTCTACCTAAGAGGTAATGCCTCCACATTTTTAAAGCATGCACTATGGAAGCCAATTCCATATCGTGGGTCACATAATTGAATTCATTCTCATTCAATTTTCCGGATTCATAACAAATCACATGTCCTTATTGCACAAGGACTCCTTTGAGCCCTTCCTTGCAGACACTTGTACACACAAGGAAGTACTTGTTTGGGTATGAAATATTCAGTACAAGTGCATGGGTTAGAAGGTATTTCAACTCTTGAAATATCTCTTCACATTCTGATGTCCAAATGAATTTAAGCCCCCTTTTCTGAAGGGAGGTGATTGGGCAACCAATCTTGGAGAATCCCTTTATGAATCTCCTATAGTATCCTACTAGGCCCATAAAGGATATGATATCAGATACATCCTTTGGGGTAGGCCAATCCATGATGGATTTAATCTTGTCAGGATCGACTGCCACTTCTTCTTTAGAAATAACATGGCCCAAGTAATGGACTTGTTTTTGGAAAAAGTCACACTTACTAAGCTTAGCATAGAGTTGATGTTATCTTAGTACTTGGAGTACTATCTTGAGATTTTCTTCATGTTATTCCCTATTCTTGGAATAGATTATGATATCATCAATGAAAACCAACACAAATCTATCCAAGAAATTTCTGAATGTGTTATTCATTAAGCACATAAAAGTGGTTGGTGCATCGGTAAGCCCAAATGGCACCACCACAAATTCATAGTGACCATAGCTTTTCCTAAATTTTGTCTTGTGGATGTATTCATCTTTAATTCGGACCTTATGGTATCCGTACCGCAAGTCAATCTTGGAGAATATTGTAGTACCCCTTAATTGGTCAAACAAGTCATCGATCCTTGGCAAGGGATACTTATTCTTGATGGTCATCTTATTGAGTTGTCTATAATCTATGGAAAATTTGAGTGTGCCATCCTTCTTTTTCACAAATAAGGATGGTTCTCCCCATGGGGACACACTAGGCTGAATGCATCCTTTGTCCCACATCTCCTTCAGTTGTATTTTGAGCTCAACTAGCTCTGGTGTACTCATTCTATAGGGTGTTCTATACATTGGCACTGCTCCTGGTACAAGTTATATTGAAAAGCCAATATCCCTTCTTGGAGGTAGACCTCACATCTCTTATGGGAATACATCTTTATATTATATTAATATGGGATGGTCCTATAGGATGGTTTTTTCATTCTCAACAGAGTTTAGTACTTGTATTGCATACAAGGTACATCACTTTCTGCAATACTTCTTCACTTGGAGGGCTCATATTTGTCTCACTGAGATAGGATTTTGAATCCCTTGTAGGGTTACCCTTCTTCCTTCTTCATTTTCACACTCCAAATTTTTACTATAACAGTCCAACTTGGTTTTGTGGGTAGCCAACCAGTCCATGCCAATTAACAGGTCATAGAATCCTAAAGGAATCATGTTTAGGTTCGCTTGGGTGGGCAACCCACTTATAACAAATTGACATGCTAGTATGACCTCTGTTACTTTTCTTTTGGTTCCAGTGGCTAGTTGTACCAACCATGATTTAACATGTTTAACTTTTTGCAATTTACATTTCTCAATAGTTTGAGCGGCATCATAACTCAAATTAGAACCATGGTCAATTAAAATGGAAACATGATGGTTGGAAATTGTACCTTCCATATCCACCACTGAAGCTTGGTGGTCATCTTGTCTATTATCCAAGGCTGCATAAATTTGTGGCATGCTCTTAGCCTCATCATTGACTATGGTAGCCTCTTGGATGTTGTAGACCCTCCCATTGTTATGTTGCCTATATGGGCAGTCCCTTAGCAGATGTTCCTCTCCACAACCCCAATATTTCAAGGGTTCTCTCTTCATGTTATTAGTCTTACTTGGAACTTCTCCGAATGGTTTATTTCCACTCTGGGATGGAAATTTTTTCTGATACACACTTCTGGTAGGAAGGCTCATCCTACAACTCTTCCCATGGTTCTTAAATCTCGTGGGTTTAAACCCCTTCTTGAATCCCAATTTTTTTTTCTTCTTCCAGTCTTCATGAGGTTCTATCTTACTCTTGAATTGCTCATAGAAATACCTTGCTTTTTGAATAGTATCCTCTAAGGTCTTTGTCTCATCAAACTCAATTCTGTCCCAATAAGAATGAGTTAATCCACTAATAAATCATTGCATCTTTACCTTTTCATCCTTTATGTATGGCACATACCTCATCATCTCGAGAAATTTGTTGATATACTCATCTATGTTGAGTTTTCCCAGCTTGAGTTCATAGAGCTCCTTGGTATTCCCATCATAATAATTTTCTAACAAATACTTCTTCTTGAAGTATTTCTCAAATTGTTTCCATGACAAGTCCTTCTCATGGATTCCCTTCACATTCCTAAGGTCCTCCCACCAAATGTAAGCTTTCCCATTCAGGTTGAAAATGGTTATCCAATCCTTTAAGTTCTCAGAGTAGTCATGAACTCTAAAGTACTTCTTTAGGCCGAGTAGCCAAACTTCTGCTTCTTCCCCCTTTTTAATATCTCCATCGAAGGTGGGTGGTTTGGATTTATTGAATTCTTTAGGGTCAGGACTCTTGGAATGTTTCCTCTTATTTCCCCTCGTCTAAGAATGGGAACTTGTTTTTCCACTAGAAGATTCCTTGGAGTTGTCAGTGTCCTCAGAGAGACATTCAGGTGAGTGTCTCTTGACTCCATGTTGGGCCTTCCTTGATGTGCTCCTCCTAGTGTGGCCACTTTCTAGACCATGCTTTTGCATCTCAGGTGGACTTGGAGTTTTCTTATTATGGTTCTTGTCCACATGACTCGTAGCTGGACCATGTTGTAGTTTTCTTTGTATATTTGATAGAATTTGCAGTAGGACGACATTAATTTCAGTCTTCTTTTCTTGTTCCTTTATCATCCTTTCATTGTCAGCCTTATAACTCTGTAATTCTTCCATGAAGCTTCTTATAGTTTTGGCCAAATCTAGAGGGGTTTCCGCCACCCTACTTTCATCATATTCTTCCTCTCTATTGTGGGATATCTCCCCCAACTGATAGTGTGTCACCATCCCTTACGTTGTATTTTTCCTATTGTTCACTGACTGCTTGAGTGCTGACAAAACATTTTATGTTATTTACTAATCTACCAATTCATGAACAACACATATCATTGCAAAGTCAACTTTTTGTTAGTTAGTGAAGTCAACTTCTTTATTTGGAAATATTAGCAACATACAGTGAAGACTTCCAAAACATCTATCAACAGTAGAAGGTTTCGTTCCTCTCTTCAATAGAGGTTCATACATGTTTCTTATAGAAGGAGGGTAAGGTAGGGCGTTACCCCATAAAGTTCTCTAATAATATTTTTATGCGACTCGTACATAAGCCCACGCATGCCAAGTGTTGTTGCCATACTCTGATACCAATTTGTCACACACCCAACCCATAAATACCCTTTCTAGGGATGGGGCATCAATTTTTTGTCTTTACTAACTATCTCAAATCCTAGTTTCAGGATCTCCACTAGCCACTGCTAACCACAAGATTTCTATCGATCATCACCACACTAAAATCTGAGCTCTGGTCTACAAGTTATTTCCTTCTAAAGTTATCCAGGTGATTATTAGTTGGGGTTTTCGGCGTTCGGCGTTGAACACCCCTTTTTATCACTCCTCGAAGTCCCAAAATCTTGCCACACAACCTTAGCCATTCGACGATCAATGTTCAGTTTTTTACGTTGAACGTCCCTTTTTTGACGTTCGTTAATCGAAAATCTACGTTGATCATTTCGGTCGTTCAACAATCGACAATCATTGTTGAACGTTCAAAATTCAACGATTGATGATCATCATTGAAAGTTCCTTTACCATACTATGCCCAAATCTTCTGAACCCTCGAAATTATCTAGACTCCCAGAGTGTAGAAATCTCGCCACGTGGCCTTGGCCCTTCCACGACCGACGTTCGACGTTTTATGTTGAACGCTCCTATATTGTACCACGCCCCAAATATTTCAAACTCCTGAAGTTATCCAAACTCATGGAGTCTCGAACACCTCACCAATCATGTGGCCAAGTGGGCACGAACCAGAAGATGACACGTGTTGAGGGACAGGGGTGAAATGTTTCCTCTGAGGAGGTGACACGTGTCATGCTCTAATAGGAATAAGGGGTCTATGAATCATCCATATCTAGGTGACATGTGGCACACATAATGTGGGTCCATGTTACCTTGAATGGCATCAGGATGACACATCGTCTTGGACTAATAGTTTCCCATCCCTTCGATGTCACGGTCAGTAAGAGTCCTTGTAGTCCTCAGATCCACAACCTCCATTACTTCGGGGTTTCAGACTTCACAACTCCTCACATCACAAGTCCCCTGAAGAGCCAAGTCTACAAACTCTCGGATCTAGCACCACGTGTCCTCTACCTATAAATGATTGAGATTCACTTCACCGTTCGTGACTTTGGGAGTTTTCACACCTTGAAAACTCTTAGCCAAGTTCCTCCGGAGTACCAAGTCTCCGCACTATAGGATCTCTTGCCACGTGTACCTATCATTCACAACCAAGATTTACTCCGTCTTGTAGAGCTCCGGGGATACTCGCGCATCCCTATACTGCCAAATACCCAAACTTTTGGATAACCATTGATTTGTGGACACCTGTCCCTCCACTTTCAACGGTCCTGATGAACTTCATGACTTCGACATTCGGGAGTTTCAACGCTAGACCACTCCTATTCTCCCGAAGTAGTACTTCGCCGAAGCACTTAACGTTACCCTTCCTAAGTCCGATATAATGGCTGAGAGAGATCTCCACTGGATCCCCAGATCTATGACCCTCATCAATTTGCGACTTCGGCCTTTGATTGTTTTCGAGGATTGTGGATTCATAAGTTTCGAAGTCCCAAAGTCGAAAGAGCTATCTCCTTTTGGACTAGTGCAAGGTCCCCAGACCCTGGTCATATGGATCCTTTGAAAATTCTTGTGGGCTAAGTGATAATCCTTTTTGCAACAAATGGGTTAAGGATGTGGGCATGAGCCCTTAGTCATATGGGTGGATAGTTTGAAGGGATCTCCCTTCTCCCACAAGGTTGAACTTGACATTCCCGCTAAGGAAACTCAAAGGATTGACAATACTTAGACATTTTAGTTACTCCTACCTCGAATCTCCTACAGATTCATATCCCATGAATCTATAGAAGCTAAATTGAGATAAATCAAAGACCATATAGATATAGTAGTTTATAGAAGAAAATGAGAATTTCTAGTAATTGTTCAAATACTGAAATACTTACCCATAAACATAGACATTCCATCATCACATCCAATATATATACACATAGTATGATAATACTTATACGAAATGGAGAATGTGAAGCGACTGCTGAAATGGGTGCCCATTTCCTCCCAACCATAGGCACAACCACTCTTGACGGATTTACCATTGGCTACCCTGAGCTATACCATGATGCTCTGAGAGAGATTCTTTTTCCTTTCTCCACAACAGTCAGGGATAGAGGTTACTCTCCTCTTCCCATAGGAAATTGGCAACCGGTTTTCTCTACTCCATGAAAGGAGGTTTGCACAAGTACTTCCTCAGTCACTCATCAACCTCATTTATCAGCTTATAGCGAAACCCTTCCCATGGATTATTACAACCAAAATGAGCTTGCTTCTCAACCTTTCTCTCCACTCCAGAGTCGAAAAACATGCTTCTCTTCTCTTCTCGAGATTGTTCTCTCTACTCTGCTTCCTTGCAGATCTGTCTCTGTCCCGCCAAATTACCTCCTTTCTTTCCTTCCTCAGCAAGGCTATGTGGGTATGAATCCCCAATTCGTGGTCAAGCCTAGAAGCCTTATATATGGGTTCCATGCCCCATCTCCTCATTAACTCTTGACGATGGCCTTCCAACTACCAACCTGACTGGTAATTCCTTTCTGGTTCAAAGAACTGTTGAGAAATTACACCTAGTAGGTACTGGTTTGGTGAGGGTCATCTCAACCATTATTGGTTTCCCTCACCATCTCTCTCATAGCATCCATGGTCTATCTTGGAAAACTTCCCCCTTTCAACAGTTGTGCAACACATATCCAATTTCTATTAATAACAAAAAATTCATATATTGACCCTTTTATACAAAGGTTCATCAAATCAAACATTCACACATATTTAGTCTGCCATAGTATTTTGGCCAGTTTATAGTTATATTTACAAATTGGGGGAAACAGGGGTATTACAGGTCCAAGGGGATATTTTACCCATGTCTATTAAAACCAAACCCATTTCTTTCTAAATTATCCTTACCATGAACCTTCCATTATTTGTTGAGTGTTTTAGGGCCCAATCATTGAATTCATGTAAGAGGGTGGGTGTGAGAATTCACATCCCATATTTATTGAGAGCATGAGGGTTGAGTAAAATCAGCTTGGGGAAGAGTGTAAGTCAAGAAAATAAAAAGAAAGAGGGGAAATTTGTATGGGTTGTGGACCAGAAGGGGAGATTCACGTTTTTGTATAGGATATATGTTTTTACATGGAGTTTTCTGGAAAACAAAGGAGTTTTGAGTGTTGAATCTTGAAGGAATATGTTGTGGACACATTTGGCAGATGTTTGGAGCTATAATTTCATGGATAAAGAGGCTATAGGCCTATTAGGAACGTTCTATTTGAAATTTGTCAAGGGAAGCACATGTTTGTTGCTGGGAAAATTCATTTTGCAGTCATAGAATTCATGAGGTCCCAGTAGAGAGATTTCTTATCCAACCTATGTTGGAAGCCTTGTATGGGAGTGGAAAGGCCCGAGGAACTATGAGCAGTGAAGGGGGATTCCATCCCTTGGGTTGTGGAGGTTGTGGGGAAGAGATATGGTGGACTAGAATTAGCTGTGATATTTTATTGTTGAGAGGGGGACATTATCCAGCCTTAGGGACCACCATATCTTATGGATTGATAACCCCAACTCAGGGGTGACTTGTTGTTAGGAACTGGAAAAACAAGTCTACGGTTGGAAGGAATGTCCATCCTATGCATCGTGTTGCATATTTTTTAATATAAGTGTTCCTGTTTGTTGTGTCTATTCATGTATAATGTTGATATAGTTGTTGTGTGTTTTACTCTGAGTTATTAAGGTTAATGCTACTTGTTGTGAGTATAATGATGTATATGAATTACTATTTATGTGCTTGAATGATTCTGTATGTTTTTTGGTTGTTTCTATGCACAGTTAAACAATTTCATTTACTTTTTTATTTAGTATGGATAATTGCATGAGTCTTATTATCATGCTATGTGTTATTTCTGCATTTAGATTTGGTATCAAAAAAGATTATTAGGTCGTTTTAGTAGTGACGTAACCCAAAAAATTATTAGGTCGTTTATCAGATCTTAAGTTCAACACTGAACCCACATGGGCCAGGAACCAGAGTGAATTTGGGAAAAATTGTTGTTACAGATTTCGATTTATGTCAAATTTGGGGGAAAATGGTGAAAAATCAGAGTGAAATCCCCAAATTTGTGAGCACATTCAAGTTTTAAATAACCCAAAATTATTTGAGAGGTTTATTTGCGTCAATTGCTCGTATTGCAGAATTAGATTTGACATGTGAGGTCGAATTTCATGTTTTAATGGCAACCGAAGGAGCTAGGGATACTTTGATGAATCGACGATCGAGATCACATTTCATCTCAAGATCAATGACCCAGATTCATTTTAATAAATTTAAAAAATTATAAGGTTTTCAGAGTTTTCTAAGGTCGACTAGATCAATGGTTGAGATTAATTTTTGGTAGTAGGGAAAATGAGATAGATCGATGGTCGAGATTCATTTTTGGCAGTTTGGGAAAATAATTAAATTAATGGTCAAGATTCATTTTCGGGGGTTTCGAAAATGGATTAGATCGATGGTTGAAGTTTGCCAGAAGAGTTGGGAAAATTTTGGCGAATCAATGGTCAATATCATCTAGGCTTGCAAGATCGATGACCCAAATTCATCCAGGTTTTGATTGAAAATTTCTAAGTGTTGGAGTTGGCCAAGAGATTTCACCGATGGCCAATGGTCAGGTTGACTGAATTGGCGAAGTGTTTTAGTCAAAAACAAAAATTGTCGATGGAAGATGGCTAATGGTCAGGTCATCTGTTTTAGCAAAGTGTTTTGATTGAGCAAGAGAAAGCACTAATCTTCAATGGCTGATGGTCAGGGGTTGGAAGAATTGACGAGGTGTCGGTTCATCCAAGAGAAATGGCCAATCACCGATGAAGGAAAGATGATGATGAAATGTATTTCAATGTCAACGTCCACATGTCCTGCCATATCAACATAGTTTCCATGTTAGCCAAGAAGTGGTCGATGGCTGATGGTCGGGTCGATCGAACTAAAGAAGTGTTTTGTATGCCAACAGGAATGATAGATGGTCGATGGTCAAGTCGACCAAATTGATAAAGTGTTTCATTTACCAACAAAAATCATCGGAGGTTGATGACTAATGGTCATTTTGATTGGTTTAGTGATGTATTTCAAATCGGTTTCCAAGGGAAAGGGTCGATGAATGACGGTCAGGCCAACAGTTTTGGAAAAATGTCACGTGCATCCAAAGGAAATCATCGATCGTCGATCGCTGATGGAGTTCATATCAATGGTTCATATTGTTTTATGTTTCCAATCAATGGTGGAAATTGATCCATGGGGTTTGGAAAGGATTAACGAATCAACAAATGAAATTTCACCTTATTTGAGATTGACGACTCAGATTTAAAAGGTTGTTATAATAGTAAAAAATTCAATTTTATATGAAATTTTATGATATTTGAAGGTCTTAAACTTGCAAAGTGATTTTGAGGCCCTAAACGAATTTTTTAGAAAATCAAAATGTGTGAGAACATATCTTTGCAACTTAAATAAAATAACTTGCAAAGATCTATCCAATGAGCTACTTTGGGAAAAAAACAAAGCTCATATGAGAAAGTTACATTTGAAAGAATTAAGGTAAATTTCATCACCAATTTAATTCTAGAAGGCATAACTACTTGCTCATAAGTCCGTTTGAGGCACAATAGCAGTCTATGGAAAGATTATGATCCATAGAAGACAACTATGGATCTAGATTTGGGATCTGGGTATGTAAAATGTTCATGAATAAAAAGAAGACGCATGTAGCATACAAGGATATATAGGGGAAAATAGTCTAAACTTCTCTAGACCATAACTTTCAGCTTGACGCTCATAATTGAGAAAAAAAATCGTTGGAAATTTATCGAGGAGGAAAAGACGTCTATCAATCCCAAATTTTGAAATGGGCGCTAAAATTTTATCAGAAAATAATAAAGTAATTTTGTAGTAGTAAGAAAGTAGAAATTGCAGCATGTGAGTGTTGTAACTTTCCGCTCAGAACTTAGAATCATGCATGAGTATATCCATTGGAGAGATGTTTTATAGAGGAATGAATCTAAGGAATCATATTTTATATTGGTGCATTTTTTACTTCGTAAATTGGGATGAAGAATAACATGTATTATAATTGATGAAATGTTTTATGTTATGCATGTTCTAACAATAATTATTACATGCACATTTCTTTCAGAATTAGAGGTACAAGAAAACAAATTTAGTTCCTATATGAGAACTAGAGATATAGAGAATGCAAAAGGGTCTTACAACCATGAAGAAGAGATCATAGGTCTACATTTTTTCAGCATGGGAAATGTTGAGACAGAGTCTAATGGAAGAAGAGACAGTAAGGATCTTATAACTATGAGAAGCCTGCAAAGAGAAGTGTTGAGCTATAGGGTCAATAATGAAAAGATCATGAAAGATCAAGATGAGATACTTCAGAGATTGAATATGTCGCAGAAGCAAGTCAAAAAATATTCTGACACAAAACAAGAAGCTAGTGCCAGGAAAGTAGAAACATATAGATCTCATGATAGGTGAGATGATCATGTAGGATATAGACAATCAAGGAGTGTTAGTAGACATCAAAATAATCATTCCTTAGGGAAATTGACCAGAAGAGAATATGGATGTTCAAGGTTAGAAAGAAACCCAAGTATGTCTCCTGTCAGATATTAGAGAATGAGACATGGATCATATAACTTGAAAGGGGAGCTAAGGAAAATCAAGACACTGTCATTTGATGGGGAGAACAAGAAAGGAGAGGATGTAGATGCATGGTTATTGGGAATGAGGAAATATTTATAGTTGCATGATTACTCATCAAATGTAGAATCCCAAATTGTAGTCTACCACCTTCAAGGAAAGGAATCTATGTGGTGGGTTCGGTTGAAGCAAGTTAAGCACCTTGATGAGAAGAGAATTTCTTGGAAGAAGTTCACCAAATATTTCCAGCAACAATACTTATCAGAGAAATATTATGACAAGAATATGCAAGAGTTATTTGAACTCAAACTTGGGAACATGACCATGGATTAATATGAGAGAAATTTCTTCGAACTTCTTAGGTATGTGAGCTTCATCAAGGATGAGAAGGTAAAAATTCAGAGTTTCGTGAGTGGACTTCCATCCTTCTACAAGGATACAATTTAATTTGATGAGAACATGAATTTCGAAGAAGCCATAAGAAAGGCCAAGTATTTGTATGAGAAGAATAGAGGAAGGCCAACTTTCCAAAAGGCTTGGGATGATAAGAATAAAGGAAAGATTGATCAAAGGAATAAAGGATTCAAGACACCTTTCATAAGAAATAGTTATCAAGCACATCAACAAGGGAATTCATATCAAGGAGATTAGAAAATGATAGAGTCATTGGGAAAGAGGCCAAGACAACATCCCATAAAGTGTTTGGGATGTGAAGTAGATAACATGTATAAATATTGTCCTCATCGAGGAAATAAAATAAATAATATGCATAAAATCAAGCAAGAGGATACAATAGAGGACGTGTGAAGAAGCATTCAAAGGATCTATGTAGCCTTGGCCAATAGACAAGTAGACTATCAATACCACATGATTGAAGTGGAAGATAAGATTGATAATCAACCCATAGCTATTTTGATTGATTATGGAGATAGTCATATCTATATAGATCGAAATCTAGTTGAAATATTTAAATTGAAGAAATCTAAGCATGAAAAGTATTGGTTAGTTCAACTAGCTACTGGAACCAAGAGGAGAATTAATGAGCTTGTTAATGATTTTCCAGTAAACATGAATGGAATTAACACTAAAGAAGATTTGAACATCATACCACTTGGGTCTTATGACTGCTTGATTGGTATGGATTGGATAGAAAAACATTTTGTTGTCTTATATTGTTATAACAAGGTTTTCACATGTCTTGATGAGGAAGAGAATTCAAGAACAATATAAGGTATTCCAAGGCCTATATCTATCTGGGAGATTTCAACATTGCAACTAAAAATAAGTTTTAGAAAAAAGTGCTAGATATATGCATCCCATATGGAAGAGCCAATGAAGGATAAGGAACCAAGTCTTGAAGATTATCCAGTCTTGAAAGAATATGAAGATGTTCTTGGGGAGTTGCTAGGATTTCCAGCAAAGAGGGATATAGATTTCTCTATTGAAATAATGCCTAGAGATTCTCCAATGTCCAAAAATTCCTACAAAATGAGCACACCAGAGCTAAAAGAATTGTAAATGCAGCTAGAAGAGTTGTTAAAGAAATGGTACATACGCCCAAGCGTTTCTCCTTGAGGTGCCCCGATTCTTTTTTTCAAGATAAAAATATGGAACACTGAGGTTAATATGTATTGACTTTAGACAACTGAACAAGGTTACAGTCAAGAATACATATCCTTTGCTAATGATTGGTGATATTTTTTATCAGCTGAAAGAAGAAAATATATTCTCCAAAACTGACTTGAGGTCAGACTATCATCAAGTGAGAATAAGAGAAGAAGACACTAGCAAAGCAACCTTTCAGACAAGGTATGGATACTATGAATTTGTAGTGGTGCCTTTTTGGTTGACAAATGTACTTGCTACATTTACATTTATGTGTCTAGTGAATGGGGTGTTCAAATATATTCTAGACAAGTTTGTCATTGTATTCTTGGATGATATTCTCATCTATTCCAAGATGGAGGAGGAGCATGAGAAACATTTTAGGATGGTGCTACAAGTGTTGAGAGAGCACTAATTGTATGCCAAATTGAGTAAATGCACTTTTTATCAAAAGAAGATCCATTATTTGGGTCACATTGTTTTAGAAGATGGCATAGCAGTGGATCCGAAAAAGATTGAAACAATCAAAAGTTTGCCAACACCAACAAACATTTCATAGATTAGATCATTTATGGGTCTAGTTGGTTATTACATGAGATTCATTGCAGGAATCTCCAACATTTCACACCCAATAACATCTTTGCAAAAGAAATGAGTAAAGTTTGAATGGAGTGCTAAGCGTGAAGAAAATTTCCAGTTCTTAAAGGGTTTACTAATGAGTGCACCTATTTTAAAAGTTATAGATCCAAATGAGGATTTGGTTATGTGCGTAGATGCATTCAAGGAAGGGATCAATGGAGTCCTTACAAAAAATGGACATGTAATTTGTTATGATTATAGAAAATTGAAGGAACATGAAATCAATTATGTCACACATGACCTAGAGTTGGCATCCGTAGTACATGCTTTAAGGATGTCGACGAATTACCTTATAGGCATAAAATTTGAATTAAGGATAGACCATGGTGGTATGAAATACTTGTTTGAATATCCAACACTAAATGCTAGAAAAACTAGATGGATGGAATTTCTCAGCAAATATGATGCTGGAATACTGAGAGGGGGGGGGGGTGAATCAATATGAGCACTTTTACCACTTTTAACCACAATATATAAAATTAAACTTGATCAAAAGTATATCATCAATATACCATCAATATATCACCAATGTATAATGAGAATATAAAAATAAGAAACATCACATCAAGTACATAGTGTTATCACTCCAAGAAACCCTTTGTGGTTGCAGACCAAAGGTGCTTGGTAACTTAAGAAATGAATGTTTTTGTATTTTGTAAATGTGGATCAATGGGACAACTCAATACAGCTTATAGCATTCAAACATGAAAATGATAAACAAATAGACAGTGCTCTCAAAGATTGATTAATTAGCAAGTAGCTTTAAAGTGGGTGGAGAACAAATTGTAACTAAACCAGTGCAAAGCAGGGTCTAAGAGACAATCAAGAGACTTATTATCAGGCTATGAGCTAAACAATGGGATAACAACCATTCAAAGCTTGACAACACAGATA